>JAKSZP010000507.1:0-67441 GCA_022478985.1 Massospora cicadina | reverse complement strand
TTGTATGTATTTCATAGAATATTTGTGTCAAGTTTATATTAGATTGGTAAATAGTCTAGGAGTAGGTGTTGAAATAAACACTCATTTATAATGATTTATTTATAAGATGATTTCCTAAAATACCACAACTAAAATGCTACCTAATTTAATATAAATTAAATAAATTTGAATCTATCTACCAGCTACTTGCCTGCTGTCATATACAGTTTTAGTTAGGCTAATCCAATCATTACTAAAGTAACAACCATCTCAGGTAATATTCTTTTTTAAAGTTAGATGGCAAAACACAATAATAGTATTCTATCATAACAGTAGATAAGATATTAAGAAAGTTTCTAACAACTTTCAGCCATAAGGCATATATCATGCACTTAAGTTTTTTACCATAAGGTAAAACTTTAATCATTTTTCAAATTAGATTCTAAGTATAATATTATAATCAAAGCTTATAGAAGCATGTTAAGTCACGAATTAGTAGTACAAAGAGATGGCATGAAATGCTTTAAGGCTCAAAGTCAAGCAAAAACTAGGTTATTATTTGGCTTTTAAATGCTGTCTCGAATATACTGTCAAAAAGTAGCCCAAAGAAGGAATTTAAATACCTTTGAATAAACTTTCTTAAATTACATATCGAGCAAGTGATATTAAAGAATTACTGTTCGTTATTTTCTAGTAGATTCGAGGTGGGCCGACCTGGGGACGATACCGCACCGATTAATGGGAAATCGAACGAATGGGAAAAGGAGGATAAAATCCGGAAAACCTCCATGCGCGGCGTATGATAGGCCAGGAACTCCATGGACCGCCTTTGCTATTCGCTATCTCGGTTCGGGGCATTGGTGCGCAACGCCAACACAGTCATAATTGTCCCCTACCCGAAGTTCCAGTACCGGAATCGAACTTGGGGAGGCAGCGGTATACTGTTTGCTATTTAATTTGATTTAAAGTAATATAAGAAATACAATTTGTTTTATAGCTTAGAATAATAATTCACTTGATTCGATCTTTTAAATCCCAACTTTATCTAAACGACAAATTGATCCACTCATATTAGGCTTAGTATGGAAGGAGCAGCATTCGGAAACAGAGATGATATTAAGCCAGAGATGAATATATATAATCACCTTTAACAGTTTTTCTGGACGTTTACTCAAAAGACCCTACAAACTTTTTAGCTCTAGTTTGATACAAAAATCTGATGTAAGGAAAGAGAAAAATGAAACCTAAACATATGTCATTAAAGCCAATGTTAAACTATGAAATTGCCCCCATCTGATATTTAGAAATGAATCTGTTCTGTAGCTGGGGATGTGCTCAAAATCTGCACTATGGTATAATGTCATATTGTGATGAGCTTGTATTTTTATTTAACCGAAGTAAGCCGACCAAGGGACGGACATTACCGAACTGTGATGAGCTTGTATTATTATAGATGGCCATTGGTAAGTTTGGCATGTAATTGGTCCAGTCAAACAACTATATAGATATAATGAAATATAGTAGATGTCTATTGGTAAGTTTTTGTAATTTGGCCAATCAAATCAAATAATATATAAGGATGCTTTAAAACTTTTACCTTATGGTAAAAAGCTTAAGTATAGATATGTCTTATGGCTGGACATTGTTTAAAAAATTTCTTTAACATTTTATCTATTGTCATGCTGTGATTTTATCATTGCATTTTGTTTTTTTAGATTTGTGGATTCGTGCGCCAATCTGGTTGTAAAGAATTTATAAAATAGGAATATTGATGTTCTAATCTCAATTATTTAATCAGTGAGTCATGGGCCATCAAATATAGCCAATCAGAATTTACTGGTTCTAATTTAAATTTGATCCACTTATTTATGCCATTGATTGTTCAAAGGTATGGGCAACTTAAATTCTTTTTTATCTGGGGTAAGCCAACTAGGGGACAGATATACTGAGTGCTCTTTGAGCAAAATATAATAAAGGACTGAACTACCTATCCAAAATACCCACTTAAGCATATCAAAAAAATCAAAAAAATACACCAACCAGGTGGGAAGTAATTAGCTACTAACAGACCATGTTGGAGGGGAAGGGGACTGGGAGGCGGTTTGGTACCTAAACCTATGCCACATCTGATTTTAACTAAGGCAGACAGCAAAGGTATAGGGAATCTGCAGAGTGAGGTTCAAGATGTTCAAAGGGAGGGTTGAATGAGAAAATTTGGGCCTTGCTGAGGTCCTCAAAGTATTTAGTAAGGTGTATTATGAATTTTACATCTGCTATATTAGAACTCTATTAGTGTGCTGGCCAACAGTATGAAGACTGTTAACCCTTAACAGTTCACCTTAATAGGCTACCTTTCACTGCAAGTCTGCATTAAGATCTTACCATACTCAGCATAGCAATAACTTTACCTTGGGCTAATCAATGCCCCCCATGAGGCACATAGAAAGCCCTACATACCCCCTGGGTGATTCTCAGCTCTGTCATATTATTTGCCTTGAGGTTAATCCCCATTAGTTTCTTGTTGTAGTAGTTAGTTGGGCAAGTTCATGTGGGGCTTCCTTGTAGCTCCAATTATTAGATCTGGTAGCGCTGACCAATCACTGGGTATTTTCATGGAAACAGCAGAAGAAGTTTAGACTGGCCTGCCAGTAAGGATGCGTGAGCACCCAAAAAGCAAGCCAGAATGCCAGGGGCATTGCTGACCGTGTGACTTGGTATAGAGCTGGGAAATGTGATACCACGAAGTGGTGGCATAACAACAGGGTAAGGAGTATCCCAACGGCAAACCACACTGAACCCATCCCCAACTCAGCAGTTCCCACTGCATGTGGTGGGATTACTGGGATAGTCTCAATGAGATTATTGGCTTGAGTGGCCAACTCATCTGGAGCAATATGGAGATTGATTCTCTCTTTCCATTGTTGTACATAGGGCCATAAGATCCCCATGTATTGATGTCAGAAATTAACAAGAGCGGGGTTGTAGGACCAAAAGTATCAGACTTGCTGGGCTCAATTGGTGATAGAGGGGGCCATGGTGACCAAAAGAATTGGTACTGCCCATCTGGAATGTGGGGTGATGGACCACCAGGGAAATGCTATCTGGGATGTGGTCAAGATGGAAAATAAACAATAAAAAGTTTCTTTTTTGGTAAAGTTTTATTGGGAAAGGAAAGTAAGAAAATTGACCAACAATTTTCTCAGTGCCATGCAACTAATTAAATAGTGGTCAATTGGGTAGTGACAGGATGGGATCAGGACCCAACAAATCTGGCCTGACTGGCGCATTGTTTTGGAATGGGGGGGCTTATTCTTTGGGAACTGACATCACAAAATTTGGCGGCAGACTGAGTCTCTGTTGGTTTGACCTCAAACATCTGAACCAGGGCTCAACTACATTTCTGATGATTAGCATGATGGCGTTTGGCCTGACGGGCAATGGGAATCCCACAAGGCCATCCCTTATAGGGATGTGACCATTTGGTTGGGAACGGGTTTGGGACAGCCAACCCACCCACGCTTGGTCATTTAACTGTTTGTTCAGTCAAGAGCAGCATATCAGGTGCAGCACCTGAATTACTATCTGAGGGCTTTGAACTTATGTCAATAGCACCCGATATTTGTTCAACTGGTATGGAGATTGAATTGGAACTGTCAGGCAATCTGGCCAATATCTCATCCTTCATGCTTTTACAGCCATTCAAATTTTGTGCATCAGCCAGATTGCCAGCTGAATTAAATCTGACCAATTTCAAATTGATAAACTTGGCACAGATTTTGCTAATTCCCCACAACAGTTCTGCTGAGGTAAGTGTGGGTATTGGGGGTGGGATCTGAAGCGGATGTGCTGTTACCTATCGCTCATCTACTATGTGAGCAAGGTCGCCCTGAGTGATGAGGGGTACCGCCATCCTCTTTAGTGTCTTCTTATTCAGGATTGGGAAGATGGCCCGATTGAGAGTCAAAGGACATTCCCTGAGACTTACATTACCCTTTCCTTTTTCCAAAGGAACAGCACCCCCATCAGGAAATTGCACCAGAGCCACATTCTTGTGTGCTTTAGGTAGCTTGATAGCCATAATCATCACAATTTTCTGAGGGGGATGGGGAGCCTTGGGGTGGGATGCGTGAAAGGCTTTGACCAGGGCCATGCAATTCATGCTATCGCGCGCCTTGACCCAACTATTTTTGTAGGCTGAGTATCCTTTCCAGGCCACAAGATATTGAACTAAACGCCGCAATTTGCGAGATGCCAAGATAGCCTCTACCTCAGCCTCTTCCTCGCTATTGATGATGATTGGTTCCAGGTCCATGGGAATTATACCTTTGAAGGGCGACAATTGGGAAACATGGAAGACTGGGTGCTGCTTCCAATGTACGGGAAGCTTCAGGCGGAATGCCCCATTACCCAATACTTACTCCACTAAGTGAGGGCCTGAATGCTTACTGGCGAACTTGCAGAAAGGGGTTTGAATTTGCAAATGATGGTTTCAAGCATGATGTAAGAACCCACCATAAAATCGTGACCTGGAAGGCACTTGTAGTCTGCGAATTGCTTATAGTCATCAATAGCTTTGGTGAGGTGTTCTCATACCAAGGCTTGAGTTGAACGAATATGGGTAGCATGATCTGTGGCAGCTTGAACTTTAGGTCGCAAGCATGCCCCAACTGAAAATGATGGGTTATAGCCCAACGTTGCTTCATATGGTGAAAACCCCATGGATGCGTGGATCCTATTATTGTATGCAAATTGAGCGAGATGCAAGCCACCAGACCAGATATCCTGCGCTGCTGTGGCATAGCAACGCAGGTACTGTTCAAGGACTTGATTAACCCGCTTGGTCTGACCGTCAGACTGGGGGTGATACGCTGTGGATTGACAGGGGGTTATCTTCAGGATTGATAGGAGTTCATTACAAAAGCGTGCAGTAAACTGAGTACCCCAGTCACTAACGATTTCCTGGGGAAGACTGAACATTGAGAACACATGTCATACAAAAAGATGGGCAGTTTCTTCTGATGTAATCACAGAAGTGAAAGGGATAAAAAGGGAAAATTTTGTAAAGCAATCTACCACCACCATTATTGCTGAGAACCCATTAGAACAGGGGAGATCAACAATAAAATCTACAGATACCGAGGTCCATGGACCTTCCGCCTGCTGTAAAGGGTGTAGGAGGCCATTCTTACTGGAGTGATCTGACTTGGCCCTAGCACAGGTAACACAATCGGTGATCCAAGCTGGAACCTCTTTGGTCAGTCCTTCCCAATTGAAGGTACGCTTGATCAGATCAATTAATTTCTTGTTACTAGGGTGTCCAACTGTGGGAGGATCATGGTGTGCATGGAATACTTTCAGGTGAAGGGGGGAACCCACACATGAGAACGGAATTAAATGAGCCCCTCTTCTAAGGAATATAGGGAGTGTTTGGGACTCAAGTTTGTCAACTGCTCGACCAACTCCACACCCTCAGGGCAAGCCATTTGAGTGGCCAACACTTGGGCCAATAACAGTTCATCGGGAGACAATGCAGTGGAAAACAATGGAGGGAACTATTGACAGGATCTGAGTGGCAGGGATCATGGTAACGAGATCCACTTCCTCAGATTCCAAGAGACAGTGAGCAGGGCTACAATTTAAGAAGTTGGGGAGGACATTGAGCGCACCTTGAAAAATTCATATTTGAAGTTGAAACTGCACAAGTCCCAATAGGTTTGGGCCTTCCAGTGCACCAATTTTTGAGGTTTGTGGAAATATAAGAGAGCCTGGTGATCCGTGCAAACCATTAGCTCATGATGAGCACCCTGTAACAGGTATCACCAATGAGTTAAAGCCCATGCAACAGCCACCAGTTCCTTGTCATAAATGGCCCAAGACTGCTCTGTAGTAGTGAATTTTTGGGAAAAATAGGCAACCAGATGTTCAAGACCATCATGGTCCTGAAGCAGCACTGCGCCCACTGCTACTGATGAAGCATCACATGCAATGATATACAGTTTGGTGGGATCAGCGTGTTTCAAAATGGGAGGAGACACAAACACCTCTTTGATTGATTTGAAAGCCTGCTGGCATTAAGGGGTCCAACAAAATGGTACCTTTTTCCCAGTGAGGGGATATAGCAGAGCGGCTAACTGAGAAAGTGCGGGAGAAATTTTTTCAAAAAAATGATAGTTCCCAAAAACTCCAAAGTTGCTTCTGTGTAGTCAGAGTTGGTCATTCTCAGATTGCATCTAATTTGTTGGGAGGGATAGCAACAACTTCTTTGGGAACTAGGTTTCCGAGAAATGTAACCTCTTCCTTATAAAACTTGCACTTGGAAGCTTTGAGGAACAATCCTGATTTATGCAGGGTGGACACCACCGCTTCCAAGTTGATAGCATGTTGTTTGGGGGTTGGGGAATGGACAAGGATATCATCAATGTATGCAATAGCACAAGAGAACCGGAGATCCCCTAATGTGTTGTCAATCATTTGTTGAAACATAGCAGGAGTATTTTTCAACCCAAAAGGCATTACACGAAATTGAAAAATGCCTCGCCTCATCCAGATTGTGGTCAACCATTCCTGGCCTTCCATCACCCAAATTTGATTGAAAGCGTTTACCAGATCCAATTTCAAAAAAAAACATGGGATTTGGCAATCACCTGACTGATTGTCTGTTCTAAAGGCAATGGGTAGGAATCTGTAACTGATATTTTGTTCAGGTGACCATAATCTATGCAAGGATGGAGTGATCCATCCGATTTCCTTGCAAATACAATAGGGGAGGCGATGGGAGAGGTTTCTTTGAACAACCAGCCTTTTTTCAACATATCATCCAACCAGGTATTGAGTGCAACCTCTTCCTCCGCTGTATGAGGATACAACGGGCAGTTAATGTTCACCAATTCCATGGTTGTTTGAAATCCACAATCATACCTGGAATATTTTGGCAGATGGTCCGCTTTTTCCATATCAAAGATTCCTCAGTATTGCATTAAGCTTTCAGGAAAATCAGCTGGGATGCCCGCGGAAGTAACTAAGGTAGTGATAGAGCTGGTTCCTTGCATTTTTTTGAGGGTGTTGATCAAAGGAAACTCTCCCTCTGAATCATCATTAGTAAATGACAATGTATTAGACTCTAAATGAATCTTCACATGTTGTCGACGCCACCATCCCACACCCAAGATCACCAGGAATACCAGGTTTAGCATGGCCAAAAACTGATCGCAGAAGTTATATTGGTGGATTGAGAAGTGTAACGGCCAGCGAACAACATATGAGGACTGGTAAGCAGATGAGGCCACCATTACTGAGGTGCCCACATCCATTTCCAATTTTAATTGTTGTGCCAACTTGACGCTCATGAAGTTCCCCACTGCTCCAGTATTCACCAGAGCTTTGAAGGATACATGATGAGGACTGACACTGATTCTCATAGGGACAAGGAAATAAGTGGAATTCTGTTTATTTGGAGATTTGACCTACTCAAGAATGACTGAAGAGATAGTGGGTATGTCGAACCCAGGGTTAGGGTTTTTAGCTGGGGCGAAAATTGGGAGTACAAGTGCGGGAGAAATCATTTCCTCTGTCTGGGCTTGAACAGAACTATTAATAGTTAACTCTGGAAATTCCAACTCGGACTCAGGGGTTATGGCAGGGTTGGGACCCACTTCAACAGCTACTCTAGTGTCAGGCGCATCATCTACGTCTTTGTTAGGAAATCCTATCATAAAGTTCCCCTTCTGATGTGGGGAAACGTGGCGAGGTAACGCTTTGACAGTAGTTGCAGTGGCACATATCTGATCCACTGATTCATGGATGGTAGACCAGGCCACGTGGTGAGCGGAAACTGAATTCAAACTCGCTCTAAAGACTGCCTGAAGCATATTGGTAGATAGGTCTGATGTGGAAGCCAGCTCATGAAAGGTGGAAATCAGAGAAGCCAAACTAGGGGCTTCAGCCATGTTTAGGAGTAGTCTGAGTAAGTGATCAGATTGGGACACATGGGGTTTTAGGGCAGCTGATACAGCAGCCAGCAGGTGAATGGGGTCTTATTTTTGTGAGGAAGAATGTAAAAGACTTCTCACCCAACGGCGGGCATCTCCATCCATGGCATCCAACAATGTGAGACTTTGTTGGGCATGAGATATTGCCGAAGCATTACTGAGTGCAATTGATGTCCTCATTTGTACTTCAGTGAAAGCATTGAGAACCTGATTGGTGATCTCTTGGGAGGGGATACTTGATCCTTTTCCCAGGTCAGAGGAAGTACGAGAAGATGCAGTTTGCACCTCTTGGGCATCTTGAAGAAAGTTTCCCAAAATAGAGTGGATGCTCCTCCCAAAGTTGGAAAGTGACCAAACAAACAACAAACAACATACAACTGATTGTACATTCATCTGGTAGAGGGTAACCACTGCAGCGCCCAATTTGAAAACTAAGGTGGAAGTGGCTGGAAGTAATGGTTGGTTGGATATGTCATGGAAACGGCAGAAGAAGTTTAGACTGGCCTGCCAGTTGGGATGCGTGAGCACCCAAAAAGCAAGACAGAATGCCAGGGGCATTGCTGACCGTGTGACTTGGTATAGAGCTGGGAAATGTGATATCACGAAGTGGTGGCATAACAACAGGGTAAGGAGTATCCCAACGGCAAACCACACTGAACCCATCCCCAACTCAGCAGTTCCCACTGCATGTGGTGGGATTACTGGGATAGTCTCAACAAGATTCTTGGCTTGAGTGGCCAACTCATTGGGGGCGATATGGAGATTGATTCTCTCTTTCCATTGTTATACATAGGGCCATAAGATCCCCATGTATTGATGTTGAAAATTAACAAGAGCGGTGTTGTAGGACCAAAAGTATCAGACTTGCTGGGCTCAATTGGTGATAGAGGGGGCCATGGTGACCAAAAGAATTGGTACTGGCCATCCAGAATGTGGGGCGACAGACTACCAGGGAAATGCCATCTGGGATGTGGTCAAGATGGAAAATAAACAATAAAAAGTTTCTTTTTTTGTAAAGTTTTATTGGGAAAGGAAAGTAAGAAAATTGACCAACAATTTTCTCAGTGCCATGCAACTGATTAAATAGTGGTTAATTGGGTAGTGACAGGATGGGATCAGGACCCAACAAATTTGTCCTGACTGGCACATTGTTTTGGAATGGGGGGGCTTATTCTTTGGGAACTGACATTGCAAAATTGGCGGTGGGCTGAGTCTCTGTCAGTTTGACCTCAAACGTCTGAACCAAGGCTCAACTACATTTCCAATGATTAGTATGATGGCGTTTGGCCTGACAGGTGATGGGAATCCCCCAAGGCCATCCCTTGTAGGGATGGGTCCATTTGGTTGGGAATGGGTTTGGGACAGCCAACCCGCCCACGCTCAATCATTTAACCATTTGTTCAGTCAAGAGCAGCATATCAGGCGCAGCGCCCAAATTACTATCCAAGGGCTTCAAACTTGCATTGATAGCACCCAATATTTGTTCAATTGGTCTAGAGATTGAATTGGAACTGTCAGGCAATCTGGCCAATATCTCATCCTTCATGCTTTTACAGCCATTCAAATTTTGTGCATCAGCCAGATTGCCAGCTGAATTAAATCTGACCAATTTCAAATTGATAAACTTGGCACAGATTTTGCTAATTCTCCGCAACAGTTCTGCTGAGGTAAGTGTGGGTATTGGGGGTGGGATCTGAAGCGGACGAGCTGTTACCCATCGCTCATCTACTACGTGAGTGAGGTCGCCCTGAGTGATGAGGGGTACTGCCATCCTCTTCGGTGTCTTATTATTTGGGAATGAGAAGATGGCCCGATCAAGAGCCAAAGGACGTTTCCCAAGACTTACAGGTATACTCACCCAGAACCTAACCTTGGGGATCTTCAGCCCACCTTTACAGACAAAGCAACATAATATAATTATAAAAAACAGGTGAATTAAGGATCTTTATTAAGAGGGAATAAAAGTATTTATATTAAGCATATTCATTGGCAATCTCATGCCCACCTATCAACAAATCATTGGCACTTATTGCTGGCAAACCAACCCTATAATCAGCATCCTCTTCTGGCAACCATTCCCACAGATTTTTATGATTGATTACCAGCTATTAATATGATTCATCCTCATGATTGATTATCAGTTAATTATAAAAAAATCCTAATCTAATTTTTTTGTATATCCTCAGCCTTTTTTGCTGATAATTCTGAACCATAGGTGACAAATTGTAATCAAATGACCACCTATTGGAAACCTTGGTACTAATGCCAAGCAATATGATTATCAGCATATGCCACCAGTCAACCTTAAATCATATGATCTTGATTATTCTATGCATCAGTCACCGGTAAATCCTAAACTCTTTCTCTGTTTATCCTTGGCATCAGTTGCCAGTAATCATAAACTATTAGCCATCATATAGCAATTGGATGCCTCTTTTCTTAGAAATCCTCAACATCTGATTTTACAGCAATTAGTTTTGGCTCATCCTCAGCATCAATTCGCTATTAAACCTCAATAAATATAAAAATATGAGCATATCAATCATCCTCAGCAACCATTGCCAGTAATTGAAATACTAATTGCTATTGGGAATTGTCCCTGATACTTCAAGAATGGCAGATACCTTAAAATAGCGCAACCTAATCAAATAAGGAGCATAAGTTGGAATCTAATGATATTTACTACTAAATTATAAAAGTAGCTCTACTCAAACAAATCTAGGAGCACAAATCATAACCCAATAGTAATATTAATAATATTATCAAGACCAGGTAATTAATTAAAAAGCTGTGCCCAATTAACTCAATCCTTAATATTGAAAACTATAGGAATCCATACTGGTTAAAATTTAACAAGGTGGTGCTCAGCATACATGCGGGCTTCAGGAAGATAGGACACTGGTGAGACATATTTAGGAGTGATAGGATGGTTTTTTCTGAAGCCAGCTTGCTGCCAAGCTTGCATTTCAGCAGCATGGGCTTCTTGTGTACCCGCATAAAACCAGATTTCATGGCATGGGGAAATTCAGGGGCAAATTTGACTTGAACAAATGAGATGCCAACACGGAGACTGATCAAAGTTTGGTATCACAGAAAGAATATTTTTAGATGAGGAAGCTGACACCATAGTGAGCTGATAGTCATATAATATGGCTCAAAATTTATTTATGGTGTTGATATTCTAATATGACTAAAAATATAAACCTCAAATAGCTGCAGCAGAAAGGCTAAAATCTGTCAGCTATGATTTAATAAGTGTGAATATTTGAGCGCCTTGAAATAAGGTGATTCTGAGCCCAGGATGGATAGTTATTAGACCGCCTCCAGATAAGGTGATATCAATTAGGACGAATATGTAGTAGACTGCCTTGAATTATGACAATAGTGAATTTAGGAATATTAGACCCTGTTGGGACCTCACAGTTACAAGGATGAACCAATGAAGGTAAGGTGTTAAAGAATAGTCTAAGAAAAAAGGATTGGTATTGACCAAAGTTCTGATATATGAGTAAGATTAGAAGATTGAAGAGAGGAGGATTGCTGGTAGGAAGTGATAGTGGAGCAGAAAAAGTCTGATTTTAAATTATATTAATAAAAGTGGTGTGGCTGAAGCTATTGGCTTCATATTTATTAAATTATTTTAAATTTGGTTTGAGGACTGATGATCTTCATATTATCTATTCATTGCTCAGTGGGATTGACCCTGTGCAATGCTTATGGCAGATCTCAACAATATTGCCAAAAAGTATAACATATAAAATATACTTCTTGGAATTAGGATGAGCGCAAAGTCATAGTTCAAAACCTGATCAAAGTTAGTTATCTTGGGTGAGAGCAGAATGATTTCACCCATCTTATTAACCTCATCCGTTAAAACTCATGGATTATAGTTGATTTAATGGTGACATTAGTGGGAAGTTAAGTGTGATCTAAAGAATAGGATGGCGCTTATGTGGAAACAGTAGTCTTTTGAGATTTTTGCCCATATTCTCAGCCTGATAGATTACCTGGAATTGCTAGGGGAAAATTCCCTAAGGAAAAGTGAATTAAAAATCAGTTGGCCCAAGTTTTGGAGTAACTACGTTTGGGGGATTTTGGTATATTTGCTTGATCATATCTGTCAGGGATTGATCTGGACAAATACTTAATATATCATCAGGCGAAGTTGCCAACAAAATAGGGGCATCTGATAGTGATTAACTATCAGGTGTACCGATTGGGATTGATCAGGTTTCATCACCAACTGATTGGGAATGAATAGCAAGTTGCAAGGCTAGTGATGCCACCTGCAACTAGCAAATCAATTGGTTGGTGCATGACCTGCCTTAATGGGTAATAAGTCCCATTACCTAAGCAGGTCGCTAGCCAAATATGGTTGGTTTGCTTGGATTGAGAGGAAAACGTTAGGGAAACGTAAACAACTCTTTGCGTTTTAGGTCTCAAGGATATCCAATGATGGAATCCTAGCCAGGATGGGGTAGATCATCACTGCCAAGACAAGGATGGGTTATATAATGGCAATGAATGCTGTTTCATCAAAGAAATGTCAACTGAGGGTTAGACGACCAAATCCCCACTATAAATTCCCTAGGGTTCACTATAATAAAAAAGGAGAAAGAGGAGTAATTATGAGAACAGAGTTATATAGTTCTAAGTTATTCATTTGGGATATAGTTTAAAGAGTAAACTATAATCAGCTTCCATTGTGCTGTTCTGTTTCAAGGATATTATTGCTGTGTGCGATAAATTGAAGACTCTTAGAGAAAGAAAAAATATGAGTGGGGATCTAGAGAAGAAGGAGTCACAATTGGGGATAGCTGACAACTGTGTGTTGAACTGAAGAGACTGTCACTAGGGTATCTCAGCGAAGATTGGGTTGAACAGGGCAAGGGAACAAATCCCTATGATTATGACATTACAAGTATCTAATCAGGAATACTGGCTGAGAGTTGGGCCAAAATATAAGAATTTTTACTCAACTATGGATAATAGTCATCATACTATTATTAATTAATAATCCATTCTACTATACAATGCAACAAAATGCATGAGGAAACTGAACCTGTGCATTAAAAAGATTACTGGGGTTTTTGCTGATAATAACCCTTCAATAAATTTTTACAAGTTGGTGCTCACTACATGGGGTAGTTGTGTTGAAGAATTTATAAGAATTTTGTACAAAGATGAGCTACGCAAACTGTGGACCAAATTAGCCACTGTAAACCAGAATGCTCTAAACTCAGCGGACCATCGGGGGTTTGCAGCCTTGGAAGAATAAGTCGCCAAGGTGGAGGAAGAGATAGATAATGTTGCAAGCTTTGGGAACGAGTTACTTGGGAAAGTAACTTCGTTGAAGAAGAAAGAAGGGGTCCTCGTTCAAGAGGTCTTATACCTGAAAACGGAGTGAGAAGCGGATCAAATTTGTTTAAGAAATTTCAGAGTGGATATAGAAAGATTAATCAAACAAGTGGAGGAACTTAAAGCTCACAAATGTGCTTGTGAGCCCAAATATGGCAAGCAATGCCAAAGAAAGAAGTCCTTGCATGATACTTGGGAAGTCAAATACCCCAAGGAACATGCCGCCAGCTTTTTGTGCCATTTCAGAGATGACGCCTGAAGTCACTCCTCAAGTTAGCTGAGTGGCTGAACTGAGAGAATCATCTAGAAATAACTTGGAGTAATTTAAAGCAATACCAAAATTGCCAATGTTCCATCAGGATAACGCCCCAGCGTTTTTCTGACTGTTTGACATGACCATGAATGGCTACAGGGATCGTCAAAAGGCGTTGACAGTCATGAATTGCCTAAAACTGACTGTCAGAACTTAGTGTTACCTCACCTGGAGGGGGACAGCTGGTCATATGCTGAGGCAAAGGCAGCCATCATGAAAGAGTTCAGGAGTCCGACGCACATGTTAAAGTGCAAACAGGAATTTATGGGAATCCAGTTCCATAAAGATGAGTCTCTAGCTAGCTTTGCGGATGAGTTTTAACAGGAGTCGCAGATCCTGGTTAGAGCAAAAGTATTGGATGACTTTGATGCCAGAATCGCCTTGCAAGTGGCCCTTTAGCCCTATTGCAATTTGCATCGCATGATGTCTTCCATGTTTGCAACAGAAATAACTACCTTGCAAATGGTAGATAATTTGAAGATTTTGGGAGTGACATTTGATGCCCCAAATAGAAGCTTCAAAACCAATCCTGTATGCAATCTGAATCCCATGAAGGGAAATGAAGGAGTTAAAGAGACAACTAATAGAACCGTGCTGAAGAATAAGCATGAAGAATTCAGACAGTTAAACAGGAAGGAAAAGGTCTGCTACTAATGTGGCAGGAAAGGACATTTCGCCATGCACTGTAAGAAGCCAAAGGATCAGATCAACGTGGTCCAGGCCAAAGAGTCAGCAGCCACCAAGGAATTGGGAAAAGGGCCCACAGCCTAGATGGAGAACAGTCTAGAGCTGCGGAGAAGCCTGTTCCTCCTGACATTATGACTAAGGAAATTGATATCAGCGATCTGTTCATAGATGACAAGCAGGATCAGCTGTATCAAGTGGTCAATTTGGATGTAAATGCCATGACCAGAGCTGGGGCGAAGAGAATCGACCCCAAGATAATCAAGGAAGTTGCCCATCTGTACGCCCAACAACTGGTGGACAAGATTTGAACTGCCAAGAATCCTGAAGAATTATATGGAGTCTGATTAGATGAGGCCAATTTGTCAATCCCCCTCAGCGCAATAAAGGAATCATTTCCTGATTTATAAGTGCAAATTATTCACACCCTAGATTTGGCTAATAATGATGCCATTCACTCAGTAAACACTATATTACGATATTCCAAGTGTATGTATATAGACATACAAGTGAATTGAGTAAGAGTGAGGGCGATAATCGACAGCGGAGTGCCCATCAATATTGTCTTGACCAAGATGGTAAAGAGGATGAAGATCTCGCCGGACTTGAAACATAAGAAGGAATAAGGGACAGCTGGCCCAAACACCACCGTCTCCTGTGGAGCGTATAGCACATTGCCACTATGATTCAGGTCATTGATGGTATCTGCGCCAGCAATAGTTTTGGTGAACCAAAACTATGACATTCTGATCAGAAAGGAGTTTCTACAAAAGTACAGAGTTAAATGTAACTTTGAGGATAATACGTTGATCATATTGGGTTAGACGTTATCATTGGTATATTGGAAGGATGGTGAAGCTCCGCTAAATTGGAGAAACAACTTCATCAATCTAATATAAAATGATGGCATTGTCCCGATTTGGTACCAATTAATTGGTAGAAAGTGATGTGAAATGCCAGCAGAAATCCTAGAGAACCGGGGAATTCCACTAAGGATAAAGAATGAGATGACCATACTGCCAGGATTGCAGATGATAATCGACATGGGGGTGACATTGGAGATACCTGAGCTGTTGTATGAGGAGGTCAGAAGCCCCTGGAAGAAGTCCAGAGTGGAGCCAGGGTGGCTCCTGGGATACTAATGCCAGGCCATGGAGAAATTCGAGTTCTCCTGGCAAATTTAAGTGAAAAACTGATGAAGATCAAGAGGAATCAGATCATTGCATTTGTTCATCTAATCCTGACAGCTGAATTGAGAAGATTCCACGATTTTGGGTCTCTCAATGAAATGGGATACCAGCTGGGGTAACCAAAAGCATCAACCTATTGGTTGATTGAGAGCAGCTCGCTGATCTGTCAGAAGGCCAGCAAGAGGAGGTGCTCAAACTACTCAAAAAGTATCAGGAAGTTTTCGCTCAGGATTTCCATTATTTGGGATGCGCACAAGATGTGATCCATAAGGTTAACACCAGGGAAAATTTGCTGATAAGGATGAGACCAATCTGATGATTGAAAGCCACTGAAGCGGTAGTGGAGGATGAAATCAGCAAACTAGTGAAGCATGGGCTTCTAGTTCCGTTGTCAAGTCCCTGGGCAAGTCTGATTCTGATTGTGAAGAAAAAGGATGTCTCCAACTGGGTGATGATCAACTACTGAAGGCTGAATAAATTTATGAAGAAGGATTTGTATCCCCTACTGAGGATCAATGATGCACTAGATCATTTGGGAGAAGCAAAGTATTTCTCCACGATGGATCTGATCTCAGGATATTGGCAGATCAACTTGCCAAAGGAAGACCAGAAAAAATGTGCGATTATTACCGCGCAGGGGCTGTACCAACCGACGAGGATGCCCCAGGGTCTATGTAATGCGCCTGCAACATTTCAGAGGGCCATGAATGCGATATTGAGCGACTTGAAGTTGTGCATCCTGGTATATCTGGACGATATAAACATGTTCAATAGGATGTTTACTGATCACCTACACCACTTGGAAGAAGTATTTAAGCAACTGTCCGCGGCTAACCTGAAGATTAAGCCAAGGAGGTGCCACTTCTTTAAGAAACAGTTAGAATATCTGGGATTTGTAATCAACTCCAGTGGATTGCGGCTGCAAGCCCAGAAGATAGAAGCCATAGAACAGATGGCTGTGCCAAAGAGTGTCCAAGACATCCAAGTGCTCCTTGGGATGGTCATATACTATAGAAGATTTATTTGGGACTTTACCCAAATAGCTGAGCCATTATTCCATTTATTATGGAATCTGAAAAAAAGAATTTGTATGGAATAAAGAGGCCCAGGACTCCTTTGATGAGCTACTTTGGTATTTAATAGATTCTCAGATTCTGAAATATTCAAATTTTAATTGAGAGTTTATTATTTAAACCAATGCTTTGTTGAAAGCAATCGGCGCTTTACTAAGCCAAGTAGACAAACTTGGGGACAAACATCCGGTGATGTACATGAGTTGGACACTCTCAGCCGCTGAGAGGAACTACACCGTGACTGAGTGTGAATGCCTTGTGTTCATTTATGCATGCAAGCAGTTTAAGGTGTACATCCACAGAATGCACTTTAAGTGGTGATGGACCACTCTTCGCTGTGTTGGCTGCACAATTTAAGAGAGCCAGAAGGATGAATGGCCTGATGGGCACTTAAGCTCCAAGCTTATGATTACAAGATTGTCCACCAAGCGGGGGCTTCTCACCAGAACGCGAATAGCTTATCACGGTTACCAATGATCCAGATGGTATAACCGCAGGTGGATGAGCTATTTCAGAGAATGATTGACAGAAAAATTGGGCATGAGCCCCAAGAAATACAAGGCACGCTTCAGAAAGTGTTGGAAAACACTGAGACTATGGATGGAAAAGTATTTAAGATGATCAACGGGAAGCAGTTGTTATTTCTGAAACTGTCAGAAAGATTATCTATAGTGCAAGCAGCTCACAAGGGTGTCGGGCATGGAGGCCTATAAAAAACAACTAATCATATTTGCCAGTACTATTACTGGTAATCCATCAACTACAATGTCACAGATTATCTAGCTTGTTGCGTGGAGTGCCAGCTGCACAAACCACATAAGAATACAAGTGGATACTGACTATCCGCCCTGGATTTGCCTGGCACACAATGTCCATTGACGTTATGGGACTGCTGATGATGAGCACAGGGGGAGTCAAGTACATTATAGTTGCCATTGTCCATCTGATGAGATGGGTTGAGACAAAGGCCCTAACGAAAGTAGATGCTACCAATACTGCAAGGTTCATCCTGGATCAAGTAGTATACTGGAATGGATGTCTGCAGGTCCTGCTTAGCAACAATGGGACCAACTTCACATCTCATGTGATCCTGAGATTAAATGAGATAATGGGGATCAGAGGATTCGTGTCAGTACCTTACTAGCTGGAGACAAATGGACTGGTAGAAAGGGTGAATGGAACGCTGGACGTGACGCTGAGGAAGCTAGTCGCAGGAAGAACTTCTGCATGAGGAACGTACTTGAGTTTGGTGACATTTACTACAATATTAGTCATCATACAGCAACGGGAAAGACACCATTTAGATTGTTATATGGGAGAAAGGCCGCGTTGCCACCAATTTTATATTCAGTGGTGGAACCTATGTCAGGGATGAGTACCAAGCAAAATTTGAACTGACTGACAAATATCCTGATCAATATGCAATTGAAAGCATTTGATACAACATTGAAGAAAAGGATATGAGTGAAATCGACAAATGATAATAATTGACTGGCCTTAGCAGAATATTGAATAGGGGAAAGAGCTGCCTATTGCACTATTTATAGTCTTGGAAGAAGAAACAAACTAGATGTGTTGTGGTCAGGTCTGTTTGAAGTTATTGCCAAGACGGTAACTGATGCCTACTACATCAAAAATCTCTTGGATGGAAGATTAGTGAATTGAGTCCATGCTAAGTATCTAAAGCAATGGATTGAAGAAAAAAATAAAAGAGTTCCCAAAGGACTGATGAAACATTAAGTTGATCATGTCCTGATAAGGTCAAGTCCAAAAAAGGACCTCTGAACCAATCTAGATGATTAAGTCCAAAAAAGGACCTCTGAACCATAGGAAAACTGGCAGGTTTAAGTACCCAGAACCCAGTTTGGGAAAAAAAATAAAATGATGGACCGCTGAACCTAAACAAGGTCAAGTCCCATGGAAAAAAGAAGAATAAAGATAAAAAATTAATAAAAGATATTGGAAAAAAGATTATAAACTGCACAGATAAAAAAGCTGATATATTTTTATAATTTTTATTAATTGTCCTCGGTACAGGGATGATTCAGCCTATGTCACCTCTTAGGGGAGGGATGATGAATCACAGTAGGAAGGAACAGCCCATCAAAATTGATATGAGATCAGATGCTAGTGAGGGTGAGACCTACACAAAACCACATTCTTTGAGCAGACGCAGAGCCCTGCTAGAAAGTGACTATGGGAAGGGAAATTGAGATGTTGATGAAGCTAATCGCAAAACCCAGAGTGGGGAGAAAAGCAACAGTATAAAAAGAGGCAATTGGCGAATAACCACGAGTAATTCCAATATGATCTTAGAGCTGGAAGATTAGTCTTGAGCGCCTTACAACGGGCTTCATCAAGAACACTGGACATGTGGGCCAGCAACAAAGAAGGGATGCTTGGTGGGGGTTTCCAAATCATGTCCCCTATCAACGCCATCAGTGGAAGATACCAATGGGAAGTGCCAATGAAGAGATAGTCATTCAGGAAGCGGATTGCATCCTGCAAGCAATGACTACAGGCTTCTCAGAAGCTAAAGCTGAATAAACAGTGGAACCCAGGTGAGGCTGAAAGCTTCGTGGACCAACTTCAAAGAACTTGGCCAGCAAAGTGAAGAGCATAAGCGGGGTATCCTGAACCAGGATGTTTTCAAGATCAGAGGGATTCAGCGCTAGGTACAAAGCCTTGGTGACTTGGGCCTGGAGTTCATTGTAGGGGAGTTCAAAGTGAATACTGTTACCGATGGTGAGCTCAGTAGCCAGAACAGTGGGTTTGTAATATTGTCTGAGTCAGAAGAGGAACTCAGGAAGCATGTCTGACCCAGCAAGAAATGAGCAATCAAGAGCAAATGGCATAATCTCCAGAGCATCTATGATGATGGTCAGTGCATCAGCAAAAGGAGCTGAATCCAGGAGAGTTTTGAAATTCAACTATGGAATTGACGGCAGAGGAAGAATTGGCTGAGAGTTGTTCAAAATGATTGCAAGCCTGGTTTCAGAGGGATTAGTTACCATTTCCAGTAATTTGACGGAAGGACTAGCCACTGGCGCCAGACTAGGCGTATGAGTCCTGGAAGAACCACAGAAGAGGTTCCACTGAGCATCCTGACTCATCTTCTGGAAGAGATGGAGGTCTTGATCAGAAAAACTATTCAGAAGCTGCTGGTATTGCGACTCAGAATTCAATATATGAGCTGGATGAGAGGGGGGATGTCAGACTTATATAAGAAGTCACCATTATGCAATCTACAATCCATTAAGCTCCAATTTCAGAGAAATTAATCTTAAAATTAATGAGATAAGCTCTTCAAGGGAAGAATTAGGAATGACCTAAGCCAAGAGGTTATGAAAGAAATAATAAGGGCGAATAAATATAAGTATTCTTAATTGAGCTGCAAAACAAACATCAACGGCAAGAGTCTTCTATCTAGGATGAGGAGAAAATCAGGAAATCAAGGACGCTGGACCAAGAATCCTGAATATGACAGCGGGTCATATACCCTGAAGGGGGAAAAGTGGATCCTGGGACTAATATCATCATGAGTAAGTTGATCAGACCGGCACAACATTAGATTGTGGGGACCACGCTCTGATAAGGCAGTAGTGAGGAGGAAGAGGAAGACCGTCATATGCCAAAGGTCATCCCAAGCAGCATTGAGCATTGGCAAGTGTACTCCGCTTGAACCAATGAGGTATTCAACCAAGTGTCTGAAGTGTTGTTCTCATGCCCCAGTCCATTTCTCACTGGAAATCTAGGCAAGAGGGGGATGTGTTGAGTTTTTTGCCCATATT
Organism: Massospora cicadina; assembly: GCA_022478985.1. Taxonomy (NCBI): domain Eukaryota; kingdom Fungi; phylum Entomophthoromycota; class Entomophthoromycetes; order Entomophthorales; family Entomophthoraceae; genus Massospora; species Massospora cicadina. Next base: position 47,065 of record JAKSZP010000507.1, on the reverse strand, counting down.
CCCAGCCTGCTAGATTACCTGGAATTGCTAGGGGAAAATTCCTTAAGGCAAAGTGAATTAGAAATCAGTTGGCCCAAGTTTTGGAGTAACTACGTTTGGGGGATTTTGGGATATTCGCCTGGTTTTATCCATTAGGGATTGATCTGGACAAATACTTAAGATCTCATCGGGTGGAGTTGCCAACAAAATAGGGGCATCTGATAGTGATTAACTAACAGGTGTACCAATTGGGATTGTTCAGGTTTCATCACCAACTGATTGAGAATGAATAGCAAGTTGCGAGGCTAGTGATGCCACCTGCAACTAGCAAATCAATTGGTTGGTGCATGACCTGCCTTAATGGGTAATAAGTCCCATTACCTAAGCAGGTCGCTAGCCAAATATGGTTGGTTTGCTTGGATTGAGAGAAAACGTTAGTGACACGTTTTCTGACTCTTTCCATTTTAGGTCTCAAGGATGTCCAATGATGGAATCCTAGCCAGGATGGGGAAGACCATCGCTGCTGAGATGAGGATGGGCGATTCAATAGCAATGGTTGCTGTTTTATTAAAGAGGTGTCAACTGAGGGTTAGATGACCAAATCCACACTATAAATTCCCTAGGGTTCACTATAATAAAAAAGGAGAAAGAGGAGTAATTATGAGAACAGAGTTATATAGTTCTAAGTTATTCATTTGGGATATAGTTTAAAGAGTAAACTATAATCAGCTTCCATTGTGCTGTTCTGTTTCAAGGATATTATTGCTGTGTGCGATAATTTGAAGACTCTTAGAGAAAAGAAAAATCTGTGTGGGGATCTAGAGAAGAAGGAGTCATAATTGGGGATAGCTGCCAACTGTGTGTTGAACTAAAGAGACTGTCACCAGGGTATCTCAGCGAAGATTGGGTTGAACAGGGAAAGGGAACAAATCCCTATGATTATGACATTACAAGTATCTAATCAGGAATACTGGCTGAGAGTTGGGCCAAAATATAAGAATTTTTACTCAACTACAGATAATAGATGTCATACTACTATTAATTAATAATCCATTCTAATATACAACGCAACAAAGTGCACAAGGAAACTGAACCTGTGCAGTAAAAGGATTACTAGGGTTATAAACCAATAATAACCCTTCAGTAAATCTTTATATAGTCTAAGACTGACCTTGATTGGCTGGAACATATAAAGATCAGTGAGGGTGGCTGAATTTTTGGTAGGGAGGCAGTTTTGCGCTGGCTCAGCAATTGAATGGGATGGGGTGGAGGGGAAAGCAAAACTCCCCATTAAAAGCCAGTGCATCCTTTGAGGTGGAGGTAAATTCAGTGTCAGAAGAACAGGGTCAGGTTCTTTTGTTATAGTATAAGGCAAAACAGATGGGGAAAACATTTCAATCATTGTCAATCCTAGCTAAAAACAATGATCTGGTACCATAGCAAGGTGAGCACATGGTGGGATTTGCTGGGAGATAAGGCGGGTGGTGGGGTTGAAGGTATAAATGGTATAATGGTCAGCAAGGCGCTCTGTACTGGTAGGTACAGTGAAGTGGAGGATGGGGTTGGTACCATATGTTGAAAGACCTGACGTCTATGCATCATACAAAAGATAGGCTAGTAGATGTGAAAATAGGTTTTTAAAATATAGCACCGTTGTGGTATCTGTGTGGAGGTATGTACAATATGTAGAAATTGAAGTATTAAAAATTTGAGGGGGTTGCTGCAGCCACAGCTGCATACTCCTCAGAGAAGAATCATATATCAGAATAGTCAAAAAATGGCAAAAGTAAATAAACCTTGTTGCACAAAGATGGCAGAGGCAAGCACAATGATTATCCTTTTGGTGTATGGGAACAATCATCTACTACCATTGCATAAGCAGAAGTGAATGTTGTGGCATTGGAGGGCATTAGGATGGGGATGAGTCAAATGGACTTGCACAAGGTACAGAGTAAAGTCTTTTCCATAAATTAATTGACCCAAAGAAATTGGTTGGGCAGGCCAAGCCAGGCTTCAAGCGTTTTCCACAGTGTGAAAAATGATCAAAAGAGTTTGGCCACTTCCCCTCATGGGATTAGCAGGTGGCGGGGACAAGGAAATCAGTAGAGTGGTGTCATGGAAAATCAGAGGTGGTAAACTACTTTTACTAAGATTTGTTTGAAAGTTGGATTGATTGGAGAGAAAACCTTTATAGTTGGTATGGCAAATTGGATTCCTCAAATTTTTTAAAAAAGGTAAATGGGGCGAGTTAACCTTGGGGCAAATTTACCAGCCAAGTTTTTTAGCCTGTGCTGGCTTTGAACTTGTGTCAATTGAAACCTGACCCAGAGTGGAGCAGGAATCACCCCGCTATGCTACCACTCCTCTGGATTCCTCAAATTTAAGTTCAGATAATAATTTAATTAGATTAGTCCTACACCACAATTTAATTAAAATTTTGTAAACCCACATTTTTAAAGAAGAAACTCACTGTTAATTCAAAGTTCATGACCAATCAGAGCACAAATGTGCAAAACTAGAATTATCATGAGGATAGCAGATTCTGCTGGATTTACAATGTGTTGCAAGAAAGGAAGAAAAATTATTAGTATTTTCAGTTTTTCAATCTGGTGGTTGTTTTCAGTCATCCTGTGCAGTTTATTGGAGTAAATGGCCAGAAAAAAGAATTTCACTAAGCTGTAATAAAATAAATGCAAAGTTAATTTGAATTATATAATCTGTTATTTTACTAAAAAACTAGCAAGGTGTTTTATACCCATTTTAGGGGTTTTTGGAGCTTTATATATTCTAAAAATAAGTGAAACTTAGCATAAAATTAATATACCCAAATGTTAAAATCATTAATTTACTAAATATTGGCTGATTGCTAACCATTTGACACTGTAAGGATCTGGGAAGCCCAAGTTGGCTCTGGTTGCAATCTGGTAAGTTCCAATAATTCACTAGAGGAACCAAGCAATTAATTTCATTATAGCCCCTAAATCCTATAGTTGTCAGGGGAGTGCCATCTTGACAGATGCATTGAAATGGCCTCACTGTGTCATGGAGCATGCTCATAATAATAATACTATCTTGGAACTCTGGGTTAGTGAACATCCAGAACCCCAACCATATTGCCTCAGGTACAGCCATCCATAGCAATAGATGGAAAACAAAAAAGGCAGCTGCAAGGACTAGCCAGAAATTTCCAGAACAGAAAATCATCATTACTAGATGTCCAACGGTTCTCTCTATCTTAAAAGTAAATTTGGATATTTTTAAGAAATTTTTTATTCCAAACAAAAATGGTAGAAAGGGAATAATGGAGTGCCAGCAGTACCTGTTAGGGACACTGCCCTATATGCTCACCAAATGGGGAACTAGAGCTAAGTGTACTACCATCAAAAATATTTCATGATTTGGTCCCAATGGACTGTCATTCTAAGCAAATTCTGATATAAACTCAGATATGACCTGCTCAGTCAGATTGGCATCAAATTTGCTAGTGAGAATATTCATTCCACCACAATTGCACTTGGTGTGATGATGATAATGCCTCTGGTGGACAGCAGATTGCGCCCACGGCCAGGCCACATATGTCTAGCTCCATTGGGTAGGGAAAGAGCTGGGTCATGTTCACATGACTTTATTGAAGGGGTCAATGGCAATACAAGGATGGGCGCCAAGAGTCAAAAAAGGTTAAGCTACAGGACCTTCCTGACTTAAGGCACACCTTAAACCAACGCTGGGTGCAGGCCAAATATGCCCAGGTTGGTTCATAGGAAGTGTGACCTGCCCAGTCATGTATAAAGGCCATAAAATTAAAACAGATATGATACCACCTAAATTATGATGGATTGATTTGGTTACTTGGTGAAAGAGGGTTCAAAACCCATTCAATTTACAAAATTTAACTCAGGTCAGCCTTGACTTCAATCTATCACTTGAGGTCAGTCAATATCAAAGTACATTATCCTGCTAGATGGAAGAATGCACTTATTGGTGCACCAGGGTTAGTACTACTTTCTCTAATCAATGATTCCCCCAAGTTGGCTTAAATATGTTTACTCAAGACCAACCTTTCTAGTTGGTCATTTTCCCTATAATAAATTCCCCGTTTGTTTACAGTTTTTTTTTAAATTTATGGGTACTATTGCAAACTTGTGCATGGACCTCCTTTAAGAGGCCTTTAACAACGTTGGCCATTCTAACTTCCTTAAAATATTTCCAAGATCAAGTGCACTGTTGGGCCCCATTAGTTCCCTCCAAACTGAGGCACCCAAACCCTCTAGCGCTGATCTCAGCTTGGATATGGTCTTTCTTGTTAGCCCACCCAAGTGTTCCTGTTTATCAGCTTCCAATAACTCTACACCACCCTATACTATCTTGCACAAGATTCCTTTGGCTTAGGCACCCTTCACGGTGCTCTTTTTACTATATCCATGATGACAAATTTCCTAGCTTTGTGGTTGTGCACCATGAACCACCTCACTGGGAGCTGGAGAGTTATAGACACTCTTTGACATTAGATGACCAACCTCTTTTTTTATGTGCACAAACATTTTCCATGTGGGACTTTTGCAAAGTGTGAATTGAATATGCAAGTTGTTAGTCACGGCCGTGGTGGACTCACCTCCTTTTTCTCATCTTGCCAATGGTTGGAGCATCTCAGTGTTATTCTTGCTGCCTCTGACAGGAAAGTACCCACCTTTCTTGCTTGCACATGGTGGATACATATGCTTTACAATCCAGGAGTTGTTAATTCCAACTTTCCACTAAATTTCATAAAAATGATACAAATAAAAGAGTTTTTTATTTGGCGCCGCGTTTGGACGGTGCAGATGGTACCATTGATGGGCGGCCTGGTGGTAATGGCCTTAGATAACGTCATACAACCCATCACCAAAATGCGTATGGGATTGTTCACAGCCCAAAATGCGTTTTATAATGACGTTTAATGTATACAACCAAGCTAAATACTTATCTTATAGCTCAGATATGTAACCCATTTCAGCGTACCAAATCACCTCAGATAACCCACACTTGACCACAACCATGATCCGCAGCGCCCAGGTGGTGGAGAATGAGTTATTTCTTCAATATAAAAATGTTTATGCAGTTGTTAAAAATATGTTGGGATATGTGACCTCAGTTGTAAGAGTGGCCAGCTATCCCACTCCATTCTATGATGCAGAAACGTACCCTGGAGGAATGCTGATGCCTGAAGAAGATTTTTATGGTGAAGTGTTGGCGTTGTCTGCTATAAAATAAAGACCATTCTGGATATTTTTTGTTGACTGCTACCCTTTCATCCCCTTCAAGAAAATCAGCACAACTATTTTGGTGGATACTGGAGCCTATGGGAATTTTATTGATCAAGACCTAGCCGACTACCTTGAGCTGAGTTACTTGCCAGGTGGTATGGTTAGGGGAGGGCTTCCCAAGATATTCCTACGCTAAAACTTTTAGGGTTAGTGGATTATCAAGCTGGCAAATATTATTTGTCTGACCATTTGAAAGCTATCAAAACCCTTGTCGCAGATTCATCATCCCACGAAATTGGTAAAATCCTCAACCTCTGGTAGAATTAAGGAAAACCTGATTAAAGCACAATTTTTTTAAACTAAAATGAGTTTCTCTCTGAAAAATTCAATATTCCAAGTCAAACTGGTAATGAAAACGGTATATTACAAACCAAATTGACCACAAAAATGGCAATAATGTTGCGGCCAAAATGATAAACAATCCAATCTCCAAGGAAAGGAAAAACAGTGACGACAAAACTTCAAATGAGTATGCTCTTAAAATATTAATATTCATTTGAGTAACGTTGAGAGTTAAGAGAACAATTTAGGTGCAGAACGGTGCACTGAAAAATAAATCAAACAAAACAAAAATAAAAACGGTGCCACTGAACAAACCAGAAATTAAGTCCCTAATGGTAATGAAAATTAGGACTCCACCAAAGTGCACAGGAGCTACAGAGCTGACAACTCTGATGCTAAAGGCTCCATACACCGCCGCAGTGCATGGATTCAGGAATTGTAAAAAATGAGTGCCCAAGAGAGAAATCAATTGAAGAGGAGACTACACCTAGGTTCCTGAAGAAAATAAAATATTTCCCCTATCCACTATTCAATTCATCCCTTATATATTAATTACATCCTAATTCTTTAGTATTTAGTATAAAAATGCTAAGTTTTTATCTAAAATAAACAGTCTATTTCACAGAACCTTAACTTTGTCCTTCATTTGGTTTTTCACTTTAATTGGAAACAAGTGAAAAAGTAGTGACTGCAAGTAACCAGTATCGAGTGCACTACAGTTGAAGACACTCATTTAGAGAAGAACTCCTTGTAAGAATAGGCTTGCAAAGAAAGATGTTGAGATAAGCCCCGTTGGGTCAAGGGAAGATTCCAACATACACAGGATTAAGTTTAAAGAAGATGCACACTTAGCGTGCAAGTATCAAGGTTACCGCTCTCTCAGAAAGTTTAAGTCAAACTGGTTAGTGTCAGATCTTTGCAACAGATTAACCCTTTTGAAGCTCCAAGTTCAAAATCCCCAGAGTTAAGCAAGCAGAACTCAGAGAGGCAAGACTGGTGCTCACTACAGGGGTGACGCCAACCGCACAGTTATGAAGAGAGAGTTCAGGGCAAACGGAAATGCCTAGTATTGAGATCATGGAGGTATAGCATAGTGAAGAAACAGCAGGAATCCTATCCCCAAATGAAAAAGAGATGATCAAGGCAAGGCTGTAAGTGTTGGAAAAAGAAGTAGTGGAGTTGAGGTTGTATTTAGATCGGGTTTCAGACACCACTCGATGGGCTCAAGTGGCTACTATCCTGGTTTTAGGGCACATACCAGCGACTAGAATAATTGAAACTGATCTGAAGGGACTCAAGGAATGGGTCCAGCACCTTGAATCAGAAAATTGAATATATGTATGAACATCAAATGAGTATGGTGGACGTTTAGACCACCATGAGACTATTATGATGACATTGATCAAAACTTGAAGGAAATTAAGGATCAACTTCAAGTAAAACTACAGCCTGCTCTAAGACTTTCTCTAGATACCTCACGTTTGAAGATGCCAGTGCTAGCTGCACAGGGAGCAACGTCTCCATGACATCAGCAAAGTGCTCCAGTAGTGAAAGATCTGAACTTTAAGCACTATTTTAAAACTATGTTCACTCCTGGTGAGGGAAAAATATCTGGGTTTTTATGAATGTACGAGAACAGCATGGATGGCACTAGTGACAAGCAGAAGGCTCGTCACATCCAAGGCTGCATGAGCTGTGAAGTACAGAAGATAATCAGCGCTAGTTTACATCCTGCTTTTCTCTGGAATGAGGTCAAGGAAATCCTGTTATCAGAATTTGGTAGCGCACAGGATGTTAAGAATATGAAGCAAGAGTTCATATTGATGAAAATGGGCAAGACAGAGACAATTGACACAAAGATAGCACCACTACCTGTTTTTAACTAAAAGTCATATATGTCCACTTCAAATGACTTTAAAACAGGGAAGGTTTTTAGAAATCAATCATCAATGGAGTGGTTATATGTGAAGTGCAAGGAAGAGACATCCAGGGAGATAAGACTATCTGGATGAAGGGTTCTGACCTTGAAAATCGTATATGCTATCTCACCTGCAGCATCACTCAGTTGTGGGATTCGTTCAACACCATTCCTTTGACAACACATTCTCAAAATACTGAGCTTTCAGTAGGTGAAGATTCTCACGGAAAAGTACAGTTTTCAAACTTAACTAGAAACTTAGAATATAATAACAACAGTAATTTATAAAGACAAAGGAATGTTATAGATCTTATGCAGCGTGCAACTATGGCAGCACAATTCAGCACTTTTCTGATGGGATCAGCTTTTACTCATCCTTATTTACAAGGAGAAATTCATAGTTGCACTCTGGCACCCAACTATATCTTGCAGCTTAGCTTCCTTTATCCCATTCCACAACTCTCAGGAGCTGCAATGCACCCTTCTCACATAGTTGCGTTGAATAGCAACTGAGGAGCTCCTGTAGTTAACTTTTAACCTCTGTCACCAGATTCTGCAAGTGAGATTTTTCTGTCACAGAAGAGTCAACAAGACTTTTTGACTCTAGAAAAGAGCGCTTATATTTGAGTGGCTCATTAACAACACAAAATTATAAGTCCTTAAATGTTGTATACCCCAGAGTTTTGACTACTTCTTCTGCTTCAACTACATCTTTGTTTCTTGATTATGGACCGGTCAAGAAATTAAAACCTTCTAATGAATTTATTTTGCCTAAAGATTTTCAGGCAAGGTCAGCAACAGTTGAAGCAGTAAAACCTAATACTCAGTTAGCGATTGATAGGATGCATAATCTGCCCAAAAAAATTTTGTATTTAAGTTACTGATTTTGTGGTGCCAGAGATTGACAGATATAAAATCATGCATTTTTTGAAAATTCCAAGGAAGGGTGACAAGCCAAAAGACAAGAACTTCAAACCAGCTTCATGGTATCAGTGCAAGGAGTTCATGTGCCACAAATGTCACAAGACTGGTCACTATTGGCAATCTTGTCCAGTGAAAGGCAATGAAGAAAAACCCCTTCACCAAAAGAGGAAACCCATGGAACTTTAAATTGGGTGAACCTACACATAGAAGGGGAGGACGATCACTAATATGAAGACTTGATGGATGCCAGTTACCATGTCTTAGGAGCCCCCAGTAGTGTATCTGTTCCTGCACAATTATGGGTACATGGATCCACTAATGAGGGGTTGAACTCTAAATAACTAGCTCAAGCAATGAAGCCCACTCAAGTAGTCAATAGTCTAGAGAAAGGCGAACAACTTGTACTGGACAACTTCAAAAATATCGAGAAGACAACTACACTGCACACCAAATCAACGTCCAATACACCCAAGCAATTAGAGGAATTTGAAAAGTCAGCTGACAACGTGCTGTCAGCTGAAAATCCGTTTGGGAAGAGTGTAACCAAAGTGGAAGTTGTGATACAGCGTGTACATGTACTGGCAGTTTTCAATACTGGTGCCCCAATTAATATCATGCCCTCAAAATTGATGAAGAAGCTGAAATTCATGCCGGACATTAGCTAACATTTGAGATATTGGACAGCATGACCTGACACCACGCATACGTTAGGGGCTCACTCTGCCTTACCCCTACGCTTTGGATGCATGGTACTCATTGCCCCTGCCGTGGTCTTAGACAAAGACTACTACAACTTCCTTATTGGCATACAGTTTTTATTGGAGTTCAGAGCAAGGATTGACTTTGTTAGCAGCACGGTGAGCCTGCTAAACTACCAGATGCCCCTTGTGTTTAAGGATGAAGACCTGAAATCAAGAAAGCAGTGGATATGTCTGGTCAAAACTGAGCAATCAATCTACCTGGTGCACTACATACTTCACAAAAAGGATGTGAAACAACTACCTGCTTCATTGTGCGCCAAATACGGGCTACCCTTGAGTGCCAATGAGGCAATGGAGATTTGACCAGGAAAAGTGCGCCTTGATCAGCAGCCAAAGCTTGTTCAAACTGACCAGGATGCCACAAGGGCTGTGCAGCGCCCCAGCAACCTTTCAACATATCATGGGCCAAATATTTAGTGGACTGAAGATGACAAGTGTTTTATTTTATCTGGACGATATAACTGTATTTAGTAAGAACTTTTAGAGAGCATATCAAGCACCTTTGAGAGGTGTTCGTGCGGTTGAGAGAATTGAATTTTAAACTGAAATGGGGCAAGTGCACCTTTCTCAAGAAGCAACTCGAGTTATTGGGACATGAGATCAGTTCACAGGGGATTCGACCTCAATAAGGAAAGGTGAAGGCAATAACCACAATGGAGCATCCAAAGAGTATGAGGGATGTCCAGGTGTTCCTGGGCATGATTGGCTACTAAAGACAGTGCATCATGAGATTTTCAGACTTAGCTACCCCCCTAACGTACCTACTGAACAAGGACTCTAAGTTTGAGTGATGGACTAGAACAAGACCAAGCCTTCGATGATCTGAAGAAGTTGGTAGAGGTGCCAGTCTTAACATACCTGGACTTCAACAAGACCTTCTACCTATACACCAATGCCAGCGACGTAGGACTTGGTGAGATACTAACACAACTAGATGAGGAGGGGATTGAACATCCCATCAAATATTATTCCAAGATCTTTACCAAAGCGGAAAGAAACTACACTGTTACATAGCGCAAATGTCTTGCAGTTTTTAGAGCAGTGAAGCATTTCTGGCTATGCCTATATGGAGTTCACTTCAAAGTCATAATGGACCATGCATCCTTACGCTGGCTCAGGAACATGAAGGATCCTGATGGAGACTAGCCATATGGGCTATTCAGCTTCAAGGATAAGACTTTGAAATTATACACAGGGCTGGAAGCAACCACCTGAACGCAGATGGGCTCTCAAGATTGCCTTACTCCATTTTCATGTGCAAAAGAGCGATCAACTTTATGACCTGATTGGATTACCTGAAGAGGAATGGGAAGAAGAGACTAAAGAAGTCAAATTAGTTTTTAAAGAAGATGTTAAAAGGATATACGAAGAGTAGATGGAAAACTCCAGAAGTTCATTAAGGGGAAGTTGTATCCATATGTGTGACCCAGCAATCAGATGGAAGTAGTGATGGAGGCACAAAAACATGTGGGATATGGAAGATTTCAGAGGACTCTGGCTTGTCTCAAGGACCAGTTCTATTGGGAGGCTATGACTAACGAGGTGCATCAAACCTTTGAGATGTGTGTACCATGTGCAAGCTTTAGACCATAGGAAAAGTTCGAGTTTACACCAATCCCACTGTCTGCACCTTTTCACAATGTATCTATCGATGTGGTAATACCACTACCAACTGCATCAAGTGGGAATAAGTTTTCTATAATAGCAATTGACCACTCTACAAAATGTATTGAGGAAGCGGCGATCAAGACATACACTACAGGGACCACCGCCTGATTCCTTTACAATCAAATAATCACAAGACATGGTTGTCCCCAGATCTTGCTATCAGATAACGGGAAGAACTTCATTTTTGAAGTAGTGAGAAAACTTATGGATTTGGTAGGGGTAAAACAGCTGTTCACTATCCCCTATAAACTATTATCAAGCAAAAGTGTGAAATGAGTAAACAGGATGTTAGCTGGGATCCTCAGGAAGATAGCAGTTAATTACAAGTCAAAATGGGATATCCTCTTACCATCCACACTATTTGCTTAATGACTTAGCCACCACATGGTCATTGGGATGTCTCCTTTCAGGCGCTCTATGGGAGAGAATCTGCCTTACCTACATTGTTGGCTCCAATAATTGCTGCAGATCGAAAGAACTTACCCCCTGGGAACTATCAGCAATAGTTGGCTGATGAGCTCATATGCATACAACTAGAAGATGGGAATAACATTGAGCACAGTTTTCAAAAGGGTAGAAAGTTAGTCAGAGACATACCAAACAGCCATAATTTGAAGTCAACAATAAAGTATTGTTTTATCACATCTGTGGAAGCCAGCCTGAGAATCTTTAAGCCATTTGGACTGGACCATCAACTATACTAGCCAATTGGGCCATGAATACTCCATGCAAGATGATGCCACCAATATTGTGTTCAACAGAGTTCATGCAAGACACCTTAGATCCTACCTCAGTCTTGTCTTGGAAGGGGTAGTGTCACGGATTCAGCGCACCACAAAATTGATAAATCCTTAACCTCTGGTAGAATCAAGGAAAACCTGATTGAAGCACAAGAATTATTAAACTGAGATGAGTTTAGCTCTGAAAAATGAAAATATTACAAATTTAAATTGGCCACAAAAATGGCAATAATGTTGCGGCCAAAATGATAAACAATCCAATCTCTAAGGAAAGGCAAAACAGTGACGACAAAACTTCAAATGAGTATGCTCCCAAAATGTTAATATTCATTTGAGTAATGTTGAGAGGTAGGAGAACGATTTTGGTGCAGAACGGTGCACTGAAAAATAAATCAAACAAAACAAAAATAAAAACGGTGCCACTGAACAAACCAGAAATTAAGTCCCTATAGGTAATGAAAATTAGGACTCCACCAAAGTGCACAGGAGCTACAGAGCTGACAACCCTGATGCCAAAGGCTCCATACAGCGCCGCAGTGCATGGATTCAGGAATTGTAAAAAATGAGTGCCCAAGAGAGAAATCAATTGAAGAGGAGACTACACCTAGGTTCCTGAAGAAAATAAAATATTTCCCCTATCCACTATTCAATTCATCCCTTATATATTAATTACATCCTAATTCTTTAGTATTTAGTATAAAAATGCTAAGTTTTTATCTAAAATAAACAGTCTATTTCACAGAACCTTAACTTTGTCCTTCATTTGGTTTTTCACCTTAATTGGAAACAAGTGAAAAAGTAGTGACTGCAAGTAACCAGTATTGAGTTCACTACAGTTGAAGACACTCATTTAGAGAAGAACTCCTTGTAAGAATAGGCTTGCAAAGAAAGATGTTGAGATAAGCTCCGTTGGGTCAAGGGAAGATTCTAACGTACACAGGATTAAGTTTTAAAGAAGATGCACAATTGGCATACAAGTGTTAAGTTTACAGCTCTCAGGAAGTTTAAGCCAAGCTGGTTAGTGTCAGATCTGTGCAGAAGATTACCCTTTCAACGCCTCAAGTTCAAAATCCCCAGAGTTAAGTAAGCAGAACCCAGGGCGGCGAAAAACCTCTTTTACCCCATCATTTTAGGTGTAAAGTGGTGGCGAAAGTTTGATGTCAGAACCAACTTGAAAGAAAACATGTCCTTAACTTTGAAGAATGGTCACAAGTTAGTTGTCCCTTTGGATGAAGTAACCTTTTGGGGCAATTTTTCTCATTGGCCCAATAACCACACATTTAGTCTTGCTCCGTTGATGAAGCCCTCTTTGGAGGTTCCCTTACCTTCCTGTTTGGAGGAGTTGGTTTATTTGATGCAGCTTCAGCCAATATATTACCAGCTAATTTAGTGTTTGATTATGAGTTCAAGCTCACTATTAATCTGGTGTTTATTTCTTTCTCAATTTATCTGTTGAATGTATGGGAGGAATCTGCCTTAGATGTGTGGGTTAAGGAGCAGTTAGCCAAGGGTGCTAATTTTCAGTGAACCTCCCCTGTATGCTCCACACTTCTCTTTGTTGAGAAGGACAATGGTACCTTAAATCCATGCGTAGATTATGAGAATCTCAACTACGTCACAGTACCAGACTTGCATCCCATCCCACTGGAATCACAGATTGCACGCTATGTGAAGAAGGCGAGAGTCCTTTTCAAGTTGGATTGGTAAACGCTTTCAATCAGATCCATATCAATAAGGCCAGGAGTGGCTAACTGCATTCCATACCAGAAAAAAGATTTTCTAATTTTGGGTTATGACCTTTGGGCTTAAAAATGCCCCTGCTACTTTCATCACCATATTGATGCAGCTTTGGGGGACCTGCTGGGAGTATGCGCGGTGGCCTACATGGACGATATTCTGGTGTTTACCCCTGACAATGTTTCCCATGCAGTACACCTTCAGCAGGCGGTGGAGCATTTGAGGGCAGCTGACCTTACATAAAAAATAAGTAAATGCGAATTCTCTAAGTCCCAGGTCACCTTCCTGGGCAACGTCATGTTTGACTAAGGGCTCATGATAACTCCAGACAAGGAGAAGGTGATTTGTCATTGACTCAGTCCAACTTCAAAATAAGTAATTGAGAAGTTTTTTGGGGACGTGTACGTTCCTTAAGAAATTACACTGAACCTTTCTGAAGTTGTGGCGCCTTTGTATAAGGAAAATGGGGCAAAAGTGCTCCAATGGTCCCCAACTTTGTAGGATGCCTTCCAAGTGATAAAGTTTACTTTGCTGTCCATGTCCATTTTTTGCCATGTCAACCCCAATAAAGAGTTCTTTGTTGCTTCTGATTCCTCTAACTTCACCATAGCAGTGGCCCTATTACAAGTAGGCAAAGATGGAATAGAGCATCTGGTAGGATATATTTACAAAAAGTTGTCTCTACCAGAGTTAAACTACACCATATATGATAAAGAATTATCAGCAGTGGTTGAGGCGCTGACATATTAGCGTTAACACTTGCATGGCTCATCCCAACCCTTTTGCATATGTACGGATCACCATGCCTTAATGTACTACCACGCACCTCATGTCTTAACCCCATAACAAACCCGCTGGCATGAGACCTGTTGAATGATTGACTGGATATAAATTGTTGGTAATTATAAATCAAAATTATCCTAAGTATATCTGAGCTTGGGATTTGTGGCATAGCAATTCCACTTATTAATATTTGACTATGATGACATGGGCACGGGGGCTTTGTTAGTTTAGTCATATCTAAAATAATAGCCAACTAAATGACCTGGGCACATGGGCTTTTTTGGTCTATGTCAAAATTAGTTTTTAATGTCAATCATGTTTTTGATTAAAATTAATTACTAATTAGTAGTACGAATTGCCTTGGTATGTGCTGCCAATTGCTTTAGATGAGTATTGGTTCAGCTATTTGCAGATGCATTAGAAACGCTGTCTTGAGTATATTTCTAAGTTTAAGACTGACTCTGAGATGTTTGGGATATCTCGAGTTGAATGGATTGTAGACCCTCAAACAAACTCGTTACTTTCTCTGGCCAAGTGCCATTGAAATTGAGGCATCATGGGTAAGATGTGGTGAACATCAAACCCTATAAATTATCCCAAATTAATAATAATCAAATATTGATCATCAATATTCCTAAGTTCTATAGTTTAATTTATAAGCTTTTAGTATTAATACTTTATGTTGTATTAAGTTGAGGATTTACTTGGGATCAGGAAGATCAGGGCAGCGTGCCATCATCTAAGTAACGACAGAAGAATACAACTTTAAGTAGAATTACCAAGGAGTTATATCTTAACTATAGTCACCGTCTGGTCTGTTGTCTTCATACAATAGACATTCGAAACTCCGCCTTACCACATAAGAAGAACCAGCCATCTTTAGTAGACCAAAAATTCAACAAGACCCTAGCCCAATTTGCGTTTTCTTATGAGTTTACTAAGGGCAAGGAGAATGATTTGGCAGATGCTTTGAGCTGCAACCCTGCATTAGCTTCAGATCCTAAGGAGGTAGAGGTGCATAATACCCACTTGATGATTCCACTGGTTAATATTGTGTCTCAACTTCCCTCTCCCTTGGCCAAAGGGCTAGCGCTGGCTCCTCTAGAAAATGCGGAGGAATATGGTGTGTTCAGAAAGGTAGTCCTTACCCAGCCTTTGTCAGCCAAATATGCTATGGTCCTTGCTAAGAGTGCGTTAAATCAGGAGGATATAACCAGGGATTATCATGTGAAGGATGAGATGATGTGGTTTCAGGGGCGCTTATGGGTTCCCACTGGACTACTTCGCCTGAAGATCATCATTGACCATCATGACAGAATCACCATTGGTCATCCTGGGAAGAAAAGACTCTAGAGCTAATTCGCTGCACTTACAATTGGAATAGGGTTAGCCGTCCAGGAGGGCAGGCATTGTAAAGAATGCCTAGTCTGCAACCAAATGAAACTGAATTGCCAGCCTTTAGCGTGGCTGTTGGTACCAGTTCAAAAGGCTGAAGGCCTTGGATTTCTCTATAAGTTGATTTTATTGTGGAACTGCCTGCATCTGATGGCTACAATGCCATCATGGTGGTGACCGTTTTACAAAGTCCTCCCACTTTATTCCCTGCAGAACCACAGTCATTGCAGCTGAGATGGCTAGGCTCTTTGTCACTCATGTGTTCGCTCTTCATGGGGTCCCTCAAGAAATAATTAACGACCTTGGGCCCCAGTTTGCCTCTATTTTTTGGGAAGAGTTTTGTAAGACTCTGAAAATCCGTCCCTGCATTTAATTGCCTATCACCCTCAATCAGATGGGCAGACTGAACAAGTGAACCAGTACCTCAAACAGTTCTTATGGTGTTACACTGCCACAGATCATTCAGATTGGGTTTCCCATCTCCTCATGGCCCAATTCAGTTATAACAACGCCCAACATGCATCAATTAGTTGTTCCTCCTTTTTTGCCAACTATGGCTTCAATCCACCTTAACATAGAGCCCTGTTGTGGATCCAAGGTGGAAGCGGTGGTGGGCTTTGCAAAAATGATCAAGAAATTACACCAGGGGTGAGTACAAATTTAGATGCAGCCATGCAGGCTTACAAGGAGAACACTGATGGTCATAGATGAGTTAAACCAGCGTACAAGGAGGAGATCTCATTATGCTGGATGCTAAAAACATCCCAATCAAGCAACCATGCAAAAAATTAGGACCAAAGAGTATTGGAACATACTGCATCATCAGAAAGGTTGGCCACATGTCAGACAAACAGCAAGTGAGAATTAGACTGGCCTGCCAGCCCAGATGCCAGAGCATCCAAACAGCAAACTAGAATGCCTGAGGCACTGCTGTGTGATGAACAGGCTCTCTCCAGTATGCAACAAATGAATTTGGCAAAAGAAGCCAAGTTGCAGTCCATACAGCTGAGACTACACAAGAGAGAAACTTCCTGCTATGTGCATTGAGGCCACGATCAGTTATTAAACCATGTAGGATAGTATCCAGAATGCTGGTTGACAATAGTGCAATTTGTCCCGTTGATAAGGAATAGAGAGAAGCTAAAGCCTGTGCTAACTCACTATCATCATACATGTTGAATCCTGTCATACAATAAGAATATAATAAAAATAAACTTAAACTTAAACTTTTAGTTTATTTGTCTGCAGGATTGAGAAAATGAAGTTAGAGAATCTAACTTGATTTTCTGTATTATATGTGCTGGAGAATGCTAAGCACTCTCATGGTTTAAAAAGCTTAAGAAATTAAAAAAATGCCTTGTTCAAAACCTGAGCCTAAATTAGTACTAATGGAATTTTTAAACTGAAAGTTTTAAACTTTTGGCCTGCTTATGAGATCTGAACTCCGGATTCTGACTATCAGACTTAAATATATTATTGAAAGAATTATTCACATCATATTTCCAAACTGAACCATCTAAAATTTGATTAAATCTTATGGCTGTACTTTGGAAATCCTTCTCCATACTCTTATTGGTAGCCCTAAAGGTAAGGACCATATGGCGGTCAGGTAGGACCTTGACCGTTACATGCTGCTGATACAATGAATATAAAACTGGGAAAAAGTTTCACCAATATCTGCCAGTGAGCCAGAATTTCATATAGGCACAAAATAAACTACCAGATGCACACAGCCGTTAACCCTGAGGGATACAAGAATGTCAGTGGATAAGGTGGATTAATTTTTGGCATGTAAAAACTAATTTTGAGGAGAATTTTTAATGGAATTTAGGAAAGAAAAATTGACCAATAATTTTCTCAGTGCGATGTGACTGATTAAATAGTAGTCAATTTGGGAGAAACAAGCTGGGATTGGGGCCCACAAATTTGACCTAACCGGCGAATTATTCAGGAATGGATGGGTTAGTTCCTTGGGAACTGATATTGCAAAATTCAGCGGTGGGCCGAGTCACTGTCAGTTTGACCTCAAACATCTGAACCAAGGCTCGGCTACATTTCTGACAGTTGGCATGACAGCATTTAGCCAGATGAGTGGTGGGAATCCCCCAAGGCCACCCCACTTAGGGGTGGGCCCATTTGGTTGGGAACGGGTTTAGGACGCCCAACCCACCCATGCTCAGTCGCTGGGCCATTCATTTGGTCAGTGGCATTGCATCAGGTGCCACACCTAATTTGTCAGCAGGAAGCTACCTATTGGGGTGATGCCTGACAGATTTGGGGGGGAGATTTTTCCAATTGTCATGTTAATCAAATTGCAACCATTGGGCATTATGGACGATAGATCAGTTTTCATACCCTTTTGATCATTTAAAATCTGAGCATCAGGCTGATTGCTGCTTAAATTGGTTGATCAATTTCATTTTAGCAAAATTCAGCACAGATTTCACTGATTCCTCATAACAGTTCTGCCGAGGTTAGTGTGGGTACTGGAAGCAGGATCTGAAGTGGGAGAGCTGTTACCCAGCGCTAATCTACTATGTGAGCGAGATCGCCCTGAGTAATGAGGGGTACATCCATCCTCTTTGGTGCCTTCTTACTCGGAAATGGGAAAATGGCTCAGTCAACACCTAGAGGACATTCCCCAGGACTTACATTACCCTTTCCTTTTCCCAAGGGAAGGGCCCCACCACCAGGGAACTGCACAAGAGCCACATTCTTGTGTGCCTTAGGTAATTTGATTGCCATAATAGTTGCAACTTTTTTTGTGGGGGGATGGGGAGCTTTGGGGTAGGATAAATGGAATGCATCAACCAGGTCCATGCAATTTGCACAATTGCGCGCCTTGACCCAACTGCTTTCATAGGCCAGATACCCTTTCCAGGCCACAAAATATTGTACAGAACGTCAGGATTTCCAGGATGCCAGGATAGCTTCTACCTCAGCCTCCTCTTCATTATTAATGATAATCAGTTCCAGTTCCATGGGAATTGCACCCTTGAAGGGTGACAGCTGGGAAACATGGAAAATGGGATGCTGCTTCCAATGCATGAGGAGCTTTAATTGGAACGCCCCATTACCCAATACCTCCTCCACCAAATGGGGTCCCAAACATTTGCTGGTGAATTTGCCAGAAGGGGCCTGGATTTTTAAGTGATGGATGTCGAGCATAATATAAGAGCCCTTCATAAACTTGTGACCTGGAAGACGCTTTCAATCCACGAGCCACTTGTAGTCATCTATAGCTTTGGTGAGGTGTTCCCACACTAAGCCTTGAGTCAATCTAATATGAGCAGCGTGGTCCGCGGCAGCTTGAACCTCTGGCTGCAAGCATGGTCTGACCAAAAATGAAGGATTATAACCCAACGTTGCTTCATAGGGGGAAAACCCCATGGACGCGTGGGTTCCGTTATTGTACACAAATAAGGTGAGGGGGAGATCATCAGCTCAAGTATCCTGCGTGGCTGTAACATAGCAACGCAGGTACTGTTTGAAACTTTATTGACCCGCTTGGTCTGGCCATCAGACTGAGGATGATACGCCATGGAGCGACAGGGGGATATTTTCAGGATTGATAGGAGTTCACTCCAAAACTGCGCAGTGAACTGGGAACCATGGTCACTGATGATCTCCTGGGGAGACTAAACATTGAAAACACATGGCGTATGAAAAGGTGGGCAGTTTCTTCAGATGTAATCATGAAATTGCAGGGGATAAAAAGGGAAATTTAGTGAAGTGATCCACCACTACCATCACTGCTGTGAACCCGTTAGAGCAGGGGAGCTCGACAATAAAGTCCATGGACACCAATGTCCATGGGCCCTCCACCTGCTGTAAGGGGTGCAGGAGGCCATTTTTACCAGAGCGATCCAACTTGGCCCTGGCACAAGTAACACAATCGGCGATCCAGGCTGGAACTTCTTTTGTCAAACCTGCTCAATTGTAGGTTCATTTGATCAAATCAATGCATTTCTTAGAACCAGGGTGACCAACCATGGGGGGATCATGATGGGTGCAAAATACCTCATTTCAGAAAGAGGGGGAACCCAAACGCAAGATCTAAAAAATATAAGACCCTCCTTCAGTGATTATAGGGAGTGTTTATGCTTCTGGTGAGATAACTGCTTGACCAACTCCACACCCTCAGGGCAGGCCATTTGACTGGCTAAGACCTGAGCAACTAATGGAGCGTTGGGAGCCAGAGCAATGGAAAAATGACAGGGGGAACAATTGACAAGATTTGGGTGGTAGGAATCACAGTAACAAGGTCCACTTCCTTTAGATCCATGGAACTGTGGGCAGGGCTGCGGCTGAGAAAATCAGGAAGTACATTTAGTGCCCCTTTTATGTATTCATATTTGAATTTGAAACTGCACAGGTCCCAATAGGTTTGGGCTTGCCGGTGTGCAATTTTTGGGGTTTATGAAAGTACAACAGGGCCTGGTGATCCGTGCAAACTGTTAATTCATGTCAAGCACTCTGTAACAGGTACCTCCAATGAGTTAAGGCCCATGCAATGGCAGCCAACTACTTGTCATAAATAGCCCAAGACTGCTCTGTAGAGGTAGACTTTTGGGAAAAGTAGGCGACCAGGTTTTCCAAACCATTGGCTCCTGGAGCAACACTGCTCTGACCGCTACTGATGATGTGTCGCATGCAATGATATATGGCTTGGTGGTATTGGCGCGTTTTAAAATGGGAGGGGATACAAACACCTCTTTAATTGATTCAAACGCCTGTTGTCACTTGTCCATCCAACAAAAAGGTACGTTTTTCCCTGTGAGTGGGTGGAGTGGGGCAGCGAGCTGAGAGAGTGTGGAGAGAACTTTTTTAAAAAAAGATGGTTCCCAAGAAACTCCATAGTTGTTTCTGGGTAGTCAGAGTTGGCCACTCCCGGATAGCATCCAACTTATTGGGAGGGATTGCAACACCATCTTTAAGGACCAGGTTCCCGAGGAAAGTAACCTCCTCCTTATAAAACTCACACTTGGAAGGTTTGAGGAACAACCCTGCCTTATGCAAGGCGACCACCACCGCTTCCAAGTCAATAGCGTGCTGTTTGGGAGTCGGGGAGTGAACCAGAATATCATCAATGTATGCAACAGCACAGGTGAGCTGGAGGTCACCCAGTACATTCTCAATCATCCGTTGAAATGTAGCAGGCATTTTTCAGCCCAAAAGGCATTACCCAAAATTGGAAAATGCCACGCTTTGTCCAGATCACTGTTAACCATTCCTGCCCTTCAATTACCCAAATTTGGTTGAAAGCGTTCACCAGATCCAGCTTAGAGAACACACAGGATTTGGCGATTTCCTGACTGATTGTCTGCTCCAGAGGCAATGGGTAGAGATCAATAACTGTTATTTTATTCAAATGGCTGTAATCCACGCAGGGACGGAGAGAACCATCTTCTTTTTGGTGAAGACAATGGGGGAGGCGATGGGTGAGGTCTCCTTGAACAGCCAACCTTTTCTCAACATATCATCCAACCAGGTATTGAGTGCAACTTCTTCCTCTGCTGTATGGGGATACAGCGGACAGTTGATGTTCACCAACTCCATGGTTGTTTAAAACCCACAATCGTACCTGGTGTGTTTAGGCAGACAATCCGCCTTTTCCATATTGAAGATTCTCCAATAGCACATTAGGTTTTCAGGGAAATCAGCTGGGATGCCCGAAGAAGTGACTAGGGTAGTGATAGAGCTAGTACCTTGTACCTTCTTGAGGGTGTCGATCAAAGGGAATTCTCCCTTCAAATAATCATTGGTAAATGACAACGTATTAGACTCTAAATGAATCTTCACATGTTGTCAACGCCACCACCCCACAACTAAGATCACTGGAAACACCAAGTCTGGCATAGCCAAAAAGCAATCGCAGAAACTGAACTGGTGGATTGAAAAAGGTATTGGTCAGCGAATGATATATGAGTGCTGATAAGCAGATGAGGCCACCATCACTGAAGAGCCTGCATCCATTTCCAGTTTTAATTGTTGCACCAATTCAACACTCATAAAATTTTCCATAGCTCCAGTGTCCACCAGGGCCTCAAAGGAGACATGATGAGAACCAACGCTAATCTTCATGTGTACTAAGAATTAAGCGTAGTTTTCTTTTTTGGTAGTTGCGGATGAATCCAGCAATACTGAAGAGATGGTGGCGGGATCTGGGGAAACCAATGGGCGAATAGCTGTGGCAACTATGTATATGGTTTTGGAGGTTCAAGTGTAGCTGGTCTAATGTGGTCAAAGATAATCTTCTTTACAACCTGGCTCAGTTGGAAAGAAGGGACTATTGCTGCGCCTATACACGTGAGAAAGGCGGAAATGGCTAGGAATAATGGTTGGTTGATTATGTCAGGCGAACAGCAAATAAGAATTAGACTGGCCTGCCAGCCCAGATGCCAGAGCATCCAAACAGCAAACCAGAATTACCAAGGCACTACTGCTGATATGACAAATATGGAACTGGAAAAGAGTATACCAATATCTGCCTATGAGCCAGAATTTCATATAGGCACAAAATAAAGTACCAGATGCACATGGCTGTTAACCCTGAGGGGTACAAGAATGTCAGTGGATAAGGCGGCTTAATTTTTAACATGTAAAAAAACTAGTTTTTGGGAAGAATTTTTTAATGGAATTTAGGAAAGAAAAATTGACCAACAATTTTTCTCAGTGCAATGCGACTGATTAAATAGTAGTCAATTTGGGAGAAACAAGCTGGGATTGGGGCCCATAAATTTGGCCTAACCGGCGAATTATTCAGGAATGGATGGGTTAGTTCCTTGGGAACTGATATTGCAAAATTCAGCGGTTGGCCGAGTCACTGTCAGTTTGACCTCAAACATCTGAACCAAGGCTCAGCTACATTTCTGACAGTTGGCACGACAGTGTTTAGCCTGATGAGCGATGGGAATCCCCCAAGGCCACCCCACATAGGGGTGGGCCCATTTAGTTGGGAACGGGTTTAGGACGCCCAACCCACCCATGCTCAGTCGCTGGGCCATTCATTTGGCCAGTGGCATTGCATCAGGTGCCACACCTAATTTGTCAGCAGGAAGCTGCCCATAGGGGGTGATGCCTGATGGATTTGGGAGGGGGAGATTTTTCCAATCATCATGTCAATTGAATTGCAACCATCGGGCATTCCAGCTGATAGATTAGTCTTCATACCTTTTTGACCATTTAAGATCTGAGAATTGGGCTGATTGCCGCTTGAATTGGTTACAATTGATTTCATTTTGGAGATCTCAGCGCAGATTCCACTGATTCCTCATAACAGTTCTGCCAAGGTTAGTGTGGGTACTGGAAGCAGGATCTGAAGTGGGAGAGCTGTTACCTAGCACTCATCTACTACATGAGTGAGATCGCCCTGAGTAATGAGGGGTACAGCCATCCTCTTTGGTGTCTTCTACTCAGAAATGGAAAAATGGCCCAGTCAACACCTAGAGGACGTTTCCTGGGACTTACACCACCCCTCATACCAGTTGGATCTTCCCCCTCATTTCAATTTTTCAAGTCTTCCATGAAAGCAAGCTTACATTGTTTTCATGCCCCCCACCAGAGACTCCTGAGGCTTATCTCATGGATGGGGCACCAGAGTGGGAAGTGGAGAAGATTGTAGCATCTTGTCAGGTAAGAAGAAGACTTGAGTATCTTGTATCCTGGAAGAGCTTTGACGCTGCAGATAACAGTTGGGTTCCAGCGTGCAACTGTGTGCATGCCCAAGATCTGATTGTAGCATTCCATGAGAGTTTTCCTAAGGCTTCAGGATCTAAGTCCAAGCAAGCTGTTGCTGCCATGAAGTTGGCCCCTGCCCACAAATATTTTTCCTTGGAAAATGCCTCTGGAGGGGTGTGGAGCCCAAAAAAGAGGATATGGTAATGTCATGTTTACATGACCAAATTGAGGGCATCAACAGCAAAGACAAGGCTGGGTGGCAGGAGGTCCAAAGGGTCAAGTTGCAGACCTTTCTGACTTAAAGCACACCTTGGATAAACGCTGAGTACAGGCCAAATATGCCCAGATTGGTCTGGGTGAGGTGCTTAATGCCCAGTCACTTGTTTTGGCTTTGGTTTAAAAGTAACAAGTTACCTCTTAAATGACAATGGCTTGATTTGGTTACTTGATGAACGGGAGTTTGAAACCCATTCAGTTTAAATATCTAGCTCAGGTCAGCCTCAACTTTAATCAAACTCTCAAGTTTGGACAATTTCAAAGTATAAAGCTCTGTCTGATAAGATTTTGCACTTATTAGTGCACCTCAGCTTAGCACCACTTTATCTGATAAATGATTTCCCCAGTTCAGCTTAAATATGATTCTTTGATACCAACTTTTCTTGTTAGTTGTCTTCCTCCCTATAATAAACATATCATTAGTTTAACATTTTTCTTATGTTGATTTGGGCGTACCTGTGTGTGGACCTCTTTGAGGAGATCTCACATCACGTTAGCCAATTATTTATCTTAAAACTACTACAGCATCTGGTACACCGTTAGTCTGCCCAGGTTCCCTCCAAACTGGGGCACCCATGCACTCTAGCCCTGTTCAAAGCTTGGTTATGAATGGCCCTTTGGGGAACAGCCAAGTTTTGCTATTTGTTTGATCTCTATTTATATGTATTGTGTTAGCTACCCTCACCCTATGTCACTTTATCTCAGCTCCCTTTGCTGTGTTACTTTATTTTAACACTGACAACTAGATCCTTGCGTTGGCCCAGTGCACCATGAACCATGACGCTGGGAACTGAAGAGTTATAAACACTCTCCTTACACATCTGGCGATGGGTTTAACATTGACAACGTCAATATGATTTATGGTTTAGAGGGGAACATCATTGCTGTCACATTGAAAAATTGATTTATATCATTTGAGAAGCTGCGTTAATCTCTCCCTTTGTGATTATCCAAATGGGTTAGGGCGTTAATTTTTTCTGCTAACTTATCACAGGAATATCTGGACAGTTGCATGGGGGCTGTTGAATTTTGGGCTGTAGTCTGATGGCTGGTTCTTCTTTACCCATAGGGAAAAGTTTTGGGCGTCTAAAGTGTGAGGACAACAGACAGGATGGTGATTTAGAATTTAAATTATAGCTTTTTGGTAGTATTTCAATAGTATACTCTGTCATTTCACTTGGATGATGGCACGCTGCCCTGATCTTACTGATCCTAAGTGAAAATTGACTAACACAAAATGAAAGTACTAAACTCAAAAAAGTTTATAAATTAAATTATAAACAAGTCCAGTAGTTGAATATATTTTATTAATGTCAACTTAAGGGTTATTTATAGGGTTTGATGTTCACCACATCTTACCCATGATGACTTAATTTCAGTGGCACTTAACCATGTAAAAAGTTTGTAAGAATATCTATGTATACTTTGACTAAAGGCATCATGCTCAGCCTCAGGGTCAGTGTAAACACCATCATATTCTTGAGATGGAATTTTGTCATGTCTTCAAAATAGCTGAACTGATTCACTTTTACATGCAATTGGCAGCACATGCCAAGGTGATTCATATCACTAATTAGTAATTAATTCAATCAAAAACTTGACTAACATTACAAACTAATTTTTACATAGACCAACAAAGCCCATGTGCCCGAGTCATTAAGTTAAAACTTAATCTAAGTCTGACCTAACCAACAAAGCCCTCGAGCCCATGTCATCATAATCGAATATAATTAAGTGAAATTGCTAGGCTGCAATTCCCAAGTTTGGATATACTTAGGATACACCTGAACCATAATCGCTGATATCTGATATAATCGAATATCCAATGATTAGGTCCAGTCAATTACTCAACAGGGGCATTGGCTAGCTTCTCTGGGTTGGAATATGTAAGTGTCAGGGATTTAATTCCCTTTTCTGTTTAAATAAACCATTAATATAATAAAAAGCTAGCATTGGCTTCAAACTTTTTAGGGTTCATTAGGGAAGGAATAAATGGAATTGGTTATGCTTTTAAAACTAACCCTTCAGTATAGCAGAATACACCTGCTATCTCCACTGGGAGGTCAAACACTGGACAACATCAAACTTGGTGAAAACCCCAACCATCAGGAAAACCATGTTGCCCTAATATGTCTTCACAGCCAATGTCTAAAAGGATTTCTTGGTCACAATATTTGCTGATGTGTCATGTGAGAAGGATAGGAAAAGTGTATCTAAAGAGAAACCCCATAGTGCAAGGAGCTCCCATGTTGATAAGTAGGGATTCTCGTTTCTGGCCCCCATTTCACATCAGTTGAGTCCATTAGCTTATTAAGGTCTTGAAGTAACATGTAGCTGGACTTTCACAGATCTCTAAGGGGTACACTAATAATTGTTTCTTCCAAGATCTTTGTAGCCAAGATCCCTTTGGTTGGCATGATGACAGATTATATGCTGGTACGTTAAGCTTCTGTGGTCTGCAAAATCTTGTGCAGCAATTTTCTTCACTACCAGATGAGTTTCATTAGAGACAACTTCTGTATTGCTCAGGTTGTGTTGGGGCTGTAGGGTTATCACAGCCTGCTTGGGTAATTTTGGGAAGTGGAGGGAACTATTGTTATGTTTTCTTCTAGCACATCATACACTTACATAAGGATACCATATGGTTAATCAAGTTCTTTTTCTCTTTGTTCAGGAGGTCATCAAATTTAAAATATTTGTTGGGTCATAATATTTACTGCCGTTGTCTGATTCTTCTTATTTGCAATTTCCACCAGCATACATCTCTTCCAGAAGGAGTTTTTTTGGAATTTTTCTGCTTCCTTTTGTGCAGGTGGATGCTGAATCTGATATATGAGTGGTTTAGGCTGTACTGGCGGTAGCCCATAATATGGGGTCTGGTAGTGCATTGGCTCCATTCCATAGTAATTGTATGACAGTTACATGTTATAAGGACATGGGTAAAGTAATAGTGTCCCATTGGAGCTCCCCCATATGGCATTGGGTTGTAGTACTGGTAAGGGACAGATTAGGTAAATTAACTGCCCAGGGGCTAAAAAACATCATGGTTTCTTTGGCTAAGTCTGGCAGGGAATCTTCTATCTAAATGGGCCACCTTACAGTGCCAGCAAGAGAACTGACACTGCATGAATGTGTCCAGGTTTATTGCAATTGTGGCAGCAGAGGTTGCTTTGCAATGGTTGTCCTTGGACTAAAAAGTAAGTTGTTGCACTTGCTCTGAAAGGGTGTTCATCTGGACAGTAAAATCAGATGAAGGACTGATTGGCTGTAACTTTAGGATAGCTTACCCTTGGGCTCTACTTCTTCTATCTTTGTCTTTCTGAATGTCAAGTTGTTTGGCAAGTGGCTGGCTAGACGTGTTAATGTCATCAAATTTCAATGGCATGGCCAGCTTATGAAGGTTAAACTATGAGGACATTAGTAAGGTACAGTTCTTCTAGTGCATCAAGGAAAATTTAATAGCTGTTGGCCCATATTGTCACAGTGTTGGTTGCCAGAATGATGCCATTATTTTAAGAGGTCTTTGAAATTGTTCAGGAATTGATTAATGTCATCATAGTCTTTGAGTTGCATACAGCAGAACTTCTCGCAGAGTTGAGTGGTTGATATCTGGAACTTGGTATGGGCACATGCTTGCCGTTTGCCCAGGTGTTTAAATAGGAGGTTGGCGCTTTTCCACCCTCTTGTTGCACCTGTGAAAAGTCTGGGCAACTTGCATAGTCATTGTCATTTGGTCATATCATAGCCATCCCATCAGGAGTTGCAAGCCCCCAGCATAATCAATTGGCCCTTTTCAAAATTTTTAGGGTTTGCTAGGTGTAAAGCTGCATCAGCTTCAGTCACAGCTGGCTCTGGAAGGTGTTTGTAGGTTTCATGGAAAGACCCATATTTTGTCATAGTGTTAGTAGATTTTTCTAGATTAAACAATGGGTTTCCAGCATGACAGAGCAATTATCAGCTTTCTCCAGTTTATCAATTTGCCAGTTGGTGTTGGTCAATCATAATGGGTGGTTTATTGAAGTAAATGCTTAGGGAAAAGATTTTTTTCAAACTAGAATGAAATAAATGCAAAGGAAACTTGAACCTTATTGTCTGCAATTTTACTGAGAAACTAACAAGGGGTCCTTATACCATTTTTAAGGGTTTTTAAAATCTCAAATATTTTAGGATAATTGGTGAAACTCAGGATAAAAATGAATAAGCCTTAAACAGATAAATAAATAATTCATCAATTATTTGTAAATTACTAACCTGTTAACAGCATTTTTCAATTATAAATCAATACTGAAATCATGACAATGTACTACTCAGCCAAGCAACAATAGTGGGACCAACTGAAAGCATGTAACCCTGCTAATAGACCTAATGCTGGTTTGACAAATTACAAAACAACAGATCAGAACTCATATACTTAAATCAAATTTAAATATAAGAGGAACCCATTAACCCAATCAAAATTAACCAATGGTTTACCAAACTGTTTAGCCAAAACTGTTGGTCAGATCAAATTTTCAATTAACAGCAAACCTCCTAACTGAAATGATAACCAATTCTCATTAAAATTATATATATAATTTTCATCTTTTATATATGACTTTTATTTCATTATGTTTTTGAATCAGAACACCTTCATTGCTTTCTCTTTTTGATAGAAATAATTTTACCAAGGTTGGTTGGAATTGGTTTAGTAATTTAGGAGGAGAAGGTGATAAAATATACTTATACAATTACAATACTTTTATCTTCAAGATGAATTTTTAAATTATTATAATTGAACGCTGTCCAGTTTACAAATCAATTCAAATAAATTTTGAATCCATCTGTTATCAGCTATCCTGCCTGCTTAGCTCACCATCTTAATTAGGCCAATCTAACCAATCATTTAAATAATCTAACTATCCCAGTTATCTTTTAAAAGTTAAATGATAAAATGCAATGATCATAGCACAGCATGATAAAAATGCTAAAGAAAGGTTTATACAACGTCCAGCTATAAGACAGTCATGCTCTTAAGCTTTTTATCATAAGGTAAACCTTGATTTATATATTTAACTGCAATATGATGTAAACTATATTACAATCTTTGTTAGTTTTTTTTTAGTACTAGATATCTTTGTTAGTTTTAGTTAGTAAAGATACAGTATAAGGGATAGGCTACCTCACCTTTATTTATTTTTGATCATAAGCTTTAAACAAGCTTATAATTAAATAAAATATTTTAAAAATGGTTTTAGATTCTTTTCAATGGATTATTGTACTGTTATCAGAGATACATTAGTGTGCCAAATTTCAAAGCTCTAGTTAGTCTGGAAGGTAGTTAAAAATCAATCGCAAGATTCCATCACAGACGGACACCACAGCGAGTGGAATGTTTTAATGAGTAAACTTTGGCATACCCTCTGCTGGATCGACCAACGCTCAGATTAGTTTACCGTTGCCTAAATCTGGGCTAATGACATTATTCGTTTGCTCTAAATTGAACTTCATAAATTAAAATTCAAACAAAATTCCATTACAGCGCTTACGAACTTGAAAAATTATTAGGTAAGCAAAAAAATCAAAGTGACATCATATCAAATTTTTCTGGCTAAAGCGACAAAAATTAGCTAGAACATTAAGTGAGCGTTATGTCAATGAACCTCGGACGTTGGAAATTCATCGATTGCAATGATTTTAGTCAAAAACTCCATTTAGCCGTTTAGCCTGAAGCCGCCATAGAGGGTACACCTTTTTCTTTACTATCCCGAGGTAATTCTAGATTTATAGCCGCAATTTGATACTTTTGTTTGGCAAAGCACCTCTTTTGGCTCGAATTATTGTCACTCGCAGTTTAGCATTTCATTCAAACCCTTATCGGATGTTTTTCTACGCTAATTTCTAGCATTTTTAGAGTTTGATTCTCTGCAGTTTATTTCCACCTACCGGATCAACCCTTTTAGTAGGGGCAATATAAGCCATGAGCAGCTCAGGTGAGCAATTCTTTGTTTTTGATGTAGTTTAAAGCTCTACTCAAATATTGTTAAGCCATCTGTTGTTTTTCATCCTGTTTGCAACCGACTTTTTATCACTCGGTCTAGTTCTAAACTTATTTAGCTTCTAAACCTAAACCCGGGACATGGGAGGCTTTAAAGTATTAAATTTGGAGGTTTCAAGTTTTTAACCGAACTTTAGCCCAGAAACGTTGCAAGAAGATTTGGGCACCTGGCCGAGCATGTGTTTAAGCTCCTACGGGCCCGTCCGGGAGCAGCCGTGCGTCCTCACCAACACGGATATCTCCCCCGAGGAGCTTCACCTGTTCGCCCTCGAGCAGTGCTACTCCAGAAACGTCCAGAACTTCGTAAGCCTCGACCCAACCCTCTATTCTAACGGCAGTTTAACGGGCTTCGGGTGGAGATCGACAAGGCCTCGCAGAGGGTCGCCGAGATGCAGAAGCTTGGGCCTTACGCGATTATCGAGCACTTGAAGAGCCAAAGGATCGATCACGCCCGCCCCCTCCCAGATATCTCGCCCTGCCCGAGCCTCAAGACGAACACGTTGCTTAATGCCACCAACGTCGCCTTTATGAGGCCGGACTACAAACCGTCCATCGTGAACCCGTTCGAGATTCTCAACCGGCCGGAGCATCAGCTGGGCGCCAACGTCCCCAAGTTCGGACCCCCGCTCAGCCGCAAACCTTTGGAAGTAGCCCCTCTACCGCCAATGCTACCCAAGGCGCCTTCTCGCAGTTTGGCAGCTCGTTTGCGAAGCCCGAGGCAAAGGCCGAATCCTTCAGCTTTGCCAAAAGCCTCAATGCCCTCAAGCAGCAGCCGGCAACTGGTTCCCAGCAGGCCTTTGCGCAGACTAAACCAGCTTCATCACCTTTTCCCGCCCCAACCACAGGCTTTTCTTCCTTCGGACAGGGCGTTTCGGGTAGCGCGAGCGCCACAGTAAAGCCAGCGGCCACCGTTCCGCAGGTCTTTGCGCAGACTAAACCAGCATCCATTCCTAGTCCCGCCCCAACCACGGGTTTTTCTACCTTCGGACAGAGTGTCTCGGGAAGCGCGAGCGCCACAGTAAAGCCGGCGACCACCGTTCCGCAGGTCTTTGCGCAGACTAAACCAGCATTCATTCCTAGTCCCGCCCCAACCACGGGCTTTTCTACCTTCGGGCAGAGCGCTTTGGGTAGCGCCAGCACCGCTGCAAAGCCGGCGACCACCGTTCCGCAGGCCTTTGCGCAGACTAAACCAGCATCCATTCCTAGTCCCGCCCCAGCCACGGGCTTTTCTACCTTCGGGCGGAGCGCTTTGGGTAGCGCGAGCACCGCAGCAAAACCGGCGACCACCGTTCCGCAGGCCTTTGCGCAGACTAAACCAGCATCCATTCCTAGTCCCGCCCCAATCACGGGCTTTTCTACCTTCGGGCAGAGCGCTTTGGGTAGCGCGAGCACCGCAGCAAAGCCGGCGACCACCGTTCTGCAGGCCTTTGCCCAAACTAAACCAGCATCCATTCCTAGTCCCGCCCCAGCCACGGGCTTTTCTACCTTCGGGCGGAGCGCTTTGGGTAGCGCGAGCACCGCAGCAAAGCCGGCGACCACCGTTCCGCAGGCAAACGCTTCGGCCCCTTCAAGCCTTTCGTCCCAGCCTGCAGTGCAAGCTCTCAACAACTCTTTTGCGAGCTTTGCCTCCAAACCGGCTGCAACTCCCTTTTCAACTTTCTCCTCCAAGCCCGCGCAGCCGATATCTGACGCTAAGCCAAAGTTCTCCTTTGCAGAAAGCCTTGCCGCGCTCGCAGCCAAATCAGCTTCGAAGCCTGCTAAGCCAGCCCCTTTGACGGAAAGTACGCCTGATAAGGAGTTGGCCAAAGATCAATCTGAACAACCCAAGTTGCCTGCGGAGGATTTGCCTACCGCTGTTCCCGAAAAAGACAGGGCGTCTGACGTGGAGCCCCTAAACGAGCCTCCCGCTGAAAAGGCCAAACAAGCTTCCCAGGCCCCACCCAGCGGGCCTCCCTCCTTTTTCAAGGGGCCCATCAAAACCTCGCACGCCAAGATCTCGCCAGTTGGGGCCTCAGATAAAGACGTGCCGCCCGCCCCACAGCCCAAAGAGGGCGTAGCCCAAGAGGCCAAGCGGGAGCTTGACACCGATCAGACTCGTTTGGTGGAGGAATTTGATACCTTTTATGAGTACGAGAAAGAGTTCTCGTCGCTGGACGCTGTAGGCCTTGTGGCGGAGCTTGAAAAGCTCCTCGCGTCCATCACCATCCGCCCCAGCTTTCAACCCATGCCCGAAGGCAAGCTTCCCACCCCCGTTCCGTTCGTGGCGACCCCGGCCCCGGCCGAGGTACGGAATTCGCCGGCCTACAAGGCGCTGCCACCGCTTCCCCCACCGGTTGACCTTGGGAGGGCCCCTCCCAAACTAGGCGATCCCTTTGCCTATTCCACCGAGGCGTCGTTGGCCCCGTGGGAGGTGGAGGCGTTTACGTGCGCTGACTTTGCCCCTGGCGCCATCCCGTCGAAGCCGCCCTCGGTGAACCTCCTGTTTCGAAAGAAAGCTTAAACGGTTGCTCTTTAGCTTCAGTCTGGTTTGATGTTTATACAATGTCGCGTTTTTCATTTTGTCGCGTAAAAATTTGTCAAAAGGGCGTGTTCGGGGTTTCGAATCGACGCGCCACCTAAAAATTTATGGGGTTTAATTAAGAATGACCACGTTTGGCATCTCAACGGCAGATGCGATCGCAACTTATCCTCCTACTTAATTACCTTTTAAACTTTGATATCCCGGTTTATAAGGGCAGTATTTATGAAAACGTTTGCTTGCTTTAAGTAGCTTATCAACGTTTAAGCTAAAATTCTAGTTGTGGGCTTTTAACGATTTTCTATTCCAGTTTCAATTGCTGATGATTTATTTTGGTGAGATTGGCCTAGTTCCACTACGGCTGCACTATACGGTAGCTTCCACCTCAACTGTAAGGTACCCGTCGGATGTTTGGGGTAAAGCTTTGGTTGATCCTTAAAATGGTTTGGAGTATCGTCCGGTGGTTGAGGCTTGCTTGTTGAGTTAAACTCGAAGCATCCAATCTAAATGGGGGAAGGGTGGTTTGGATGGTGCTGATTAATGTGAAGTTACCCTAACTGGGCTGCTGTGTCCTACGGTCTTACTTTCACTGGCTATGGTTTGGTTATTAGCTTTGGATACCGATGCGTTACCCGGTAGGTGAGGAATCTGTCAACCTCTAAACTTTTTTTCCGGTTGTTAACTGACGCCATGTACTTTACTATTTAACCTTAGAACGGATCAATACCCCATTCAAGTTATGAAAAATCGGACAAATCCCCTAACTTTTGAATTACCAAATGGGCTTGGGGGCTCTCAATGGATTACACCTTCGCTTGCCATCGGTTAACTGTATTATCATAAGTAGCGAAGTTAAGCCAACTTGCCGCCCCACCCCCCAAACTCTTTTTCGATTGGGGGATACTAAGTTAACTCAACTCATACAGGCTTACGTTATAAAAATATCGAGTCAACTTGGGCGGGGTACGTAAATCTAAAAGGTGGGGGTCCAAACCTCTCAATAAATTGGGGGGTTAATCTTTAATGGTTGGATGGTTGTATCGATAGCCGAAGTCAAGCGCATGAGTTTGGTATCGTATAATTTATTGTGGTTTAGTTCTCTCGATACACCTATTTTTGGATAAAAAGCCACACGGTTTCAAATTAATCCGTTGGGGTGATAGACTGATCGCTTTGAAGCTCCATCACGCGTACAGACGGCTAAATTTGGAAACCGCTATGTCGCCTGGCATGCGGTACCTCTAAATTAAACTCATGTCATGGGGATGTTAAAGCGGGAATCCCAGATTGATCCCCCATCCGCTTAAGCTTATCAGGTCGAGCATGCTTTTTTAATAGCTCA
Organism: Massospora cicadina; assembly: GCA_022478985.1. Classification (NCBI taxonomy): domain Eukaryota; kingdom Fungi; phylum Entomophthoromycota; class Entomophthoromycetes; order Entomophthorales; family Entomophthoraceae; genus Massospora; species Massospora cicadina. The sequence continues at coordinate 13,725 of JAKSZP010000507.1, read as the reverse complement.
ACGGTAGTAGGGATAACTGCTGATCAACCATTAGAATTGGCAACTTAAAATCTGGTTGAGATTTATGGTTAAACTAAACTTGAATGTGTAACCTATTACCCCTATATCATTGCCCAACTTTCCCCGTTATTGACCCCCAGAATAAGCTTTAAATATCCCTTGTTCGCTTGTTATCGTTAGTTGCCCATCGCTTCTATACAACATACCACAACGGTAAGTTGGGGGTACCCCCACTTCCACGATGTTATCCCGAAGCTATAGATTCTAAAGTGACCTCTTTGGATCACCTCTAACGCCATCCATGAATTTTTTAATCGAAGGACAAGGGTATTTCGCCAACGGTTTATAGGATGCTTTAACTTTCTAAGAGCTGAATAAAGGCTTGTGAAAGATTATGATCACCCCACACGAGTTTCACATAAGCTTAAATTTTATACCGTAGGTGAGGTAAGCAATCAAACTCTTCTGATGTAAATCATGGGGGGTTATCAAGTATGGATGCTAAAACGTAGTATCGAAAACCTTATGAGGGTCAGTATCATTTTTTAATAATGCTATTGTCTAATATATGATACAGGGGTTTAAACTTTGTTTTAAGGTCAGATAAATATCTAGACGAGATATATGGTAAGTGGAAACTGTGGAGGGTATGGGCCTTATAATATAAAGCAACGTTGACGAGATCTTTGTGAGATGGATACAATTGGTGTCTACTCTTGAAAGAGTGTGCGGACTCTGTATGAGCCTTGTAATCTAAACCACAGCTGAGATCTTTGTAGGATGGATTGGGATGGTGCCTATACTTCTTTTAAAAAAGTGAGCAGACTCTGTATGAGCTTTATAATCTAAGCCACTGTTAAAATCTTTGCAGATGGGCAGAAGTAGTGTCTACTTCTTCCAGAGTGAACAGACTTTTTAGAAGCCTTATAACTTAAGCTACTGTTGATGAGCTCCTTAGGATGGTTAGAAATGTTATCTACTCTTAAATGAGATTGCAGACTGTGTATGAGCCTTGTAATCTAAGCCACTGTTGCAAGAGGTTTTTAGGATGGATAGAAGTATATACTTTATAAAAAGTATGCACTCTGTATGCACCTTGTGATCTAAGCCACAGTTGATGATATCTCTGTAGGATGGATAGAAGTGATGTCTAAACTTTTATTAAAAGAGTGCACAGATTCTGTATGGGCTTTTTAAATCTAGATCACTGTTGAGATCTTTGTAGGATAGATAGAAGTGGTGCCTACTCTCATCAGAATGAACAGACTCTGTATGCATCTTGTAATTTAATTCGATGTTGATGAAGGCTTTGTAGGATGGATAGTAGTGGTGTTTATACTTCTCTTGGCAGAGTGAACAAAATCTATATGTGATTTGTAATTTAAGTTATTGCGGATGAAATGTTTGTAAGATGGATAGAAGTGTATACTCTATAGTGAGTGTTCAGACTGTATGCAACTTGTAATTTTAACCACTGTTGGTAAAGACTTTGTAGGATGAATAGAAGTGGTGTCTACACTTGGCAGGTTGAGAAAATTCTGTATGGAACTTTAAATTTAAGCCAAGGTTGGTGAGATCTTTTTGGAATGGATAGAAGTGATGTCTACTTTTAACAGAGTGGAAAGACTATATATGCATCTTGTAACCTAAACCAATATAATGAGATCTTTGTAGGATGGATAGAAGTGGTGCCTAATATTAAAAGAGTGAAAAGCCTCTGTATGAGCCTTGTAATCAAAACCACTGTTGAGATATTTATAGTATAGATAGAAGTGGTGTCTACTATTAGAAGAGTGAAAAGCCTCTGTATGAGCCTTGTAATCTAAGCCACTGTTGAGGTCTTTGTAGGATGGATATAATTGTTGTCTACTCTTACTAGAGTAAATAGACTATAGATGCGCCTTGTAATCTAAACCACTGTTGTTGAGATTTTGCAGGTTGGATTGAAGCATTATACTTGAATGAGCGTGCAGACTCTGTATACTGTAATGAGCTCCTAAACCCATCATAAGAGTGGTAGACTATGCAACATGATATAGGAGAATCTAGTTAAATGGGTGGGTTCAAATTTATTTAGTTTGCATCACATTTTACCCATGTTAAACTTTTTAAGTTTACTGCACAAGTTCAATTTTTGCGTTGAATATATTGTTGATATAGTAAATGAATGGGTTGACAATAGTATTAAGACTATAACCCTAGTTTAGCCCTTCACAACAAATTTGAGTATGTATTCAACGCTAGACAGGTGCTAACGCTCTTCCTTATGATCCCTTGAAAGTACTTCTGGAAATCAAGGAGCTTCTCCCTTTGACTCTTCCTCCTGAGTAGCTGAGAAACACTTGGACAAGGGAACCTTTCCCTTCAACTCTAATCCCAATAGTTGGCAATTGACAAATAGATAAGAGAAACCTTTTCTCTTTTACTCTAATTACAAGAGCACACAATAATTTGCAAAAAAGTATCTAAATGTTATTCCAAGTGAACTTCAAATTAATACTTTATTTATATATTATAAAGGGATATAATAATGATACAAAAGGGTTGTTAGCCTGACAGGTAAAACTGCTTCCACCCTAGTGCAGGTTTTGAGTTTAAACCTGTACTGCTAGAAAATTCTTGGTGTGTATGTTTGTCCCAAGGTTGACCCACCTTGAATATTTTTTTATAATAATGATACAAGATGAAATACTCATTGTAGAAAATAGAGAAGTGCTAGTGTGTGACAACACCTAGCCTGTCATCTGCTCTATTATTCCCCTTCAATCAGGTACATTTTTTACAATAACATGATGGTCTGATGTAAGAAATAAATAAGTGCTATGGTTAGATAACAGCTAGCAAGCCAGTCTTTATAAATGATATCTACCTCAATCAAGTATCTTCTTACACCCAAGTGACTTCTACCTCACTCAAAGTATTTGAGAATCAAACCAGTGGACCTTTGCCACAAACTTCAAAATAAACAAACCCCAGAACAGGATGGGATAGAGTATATTAATGGCATATTACTACTGTTTTATTAATTAATAAACAATGGACTTATATAGGGAAATCCAACGCCCAACTCTTCTGTTAGCACCCCCATAGAAACAGCAACCATCTCTGATGAATTAGTCCTTAGGAGTCATCCAAAAATGATAATTTACCTCATCTGCCTAGTCAGATTCCACCGCCAACTAGAACACAACCCCTTCTAGGTTAAGTATGTGAAGAATGTGTCCTAACGTCTTCACTCACCCCATTGAATTACCCTTATTAAGATACTAATTTTCTTAGGTAATGGTACCCTTTACCTATTAATAGCTGGTTACATTGCCTAAACAGTTAACCTGAAAGTTGGTGCCAAAAAGCACTGTCAACTCCCAGCAACTGCCAATTAATCCTTAATCAATTGGCAACAAACTCCAACTGATTCATACAAGATATTTAAATTAGTCAATCATTAGATCAATATTTGAACAGCTTGTAAAATTGTTGGGAATATTCCCCAATGGAATATCAGTAATTTGGTGGGATTAGTTACCAATAAATTAATTGACATCCCATAATTAATAACCAACAATAGTTACCATATCATATGATAGCTCACAAATTTTGTCAAGAGAGTGTCTGTAACTCTCTTGTTCTCAGCAAGGTGATGTGGGATACAAACCCACATTGCTAGGGAACTAGCCGTTAAGAAAAAGGTTAAGAAGACACCTCAAATGGTGCCTGTGCCAAAGGTACCCCAGGCAAGGGTGTAGAACACAACATAAAGGACCAGGTAAGTTAGGAACATAACAGCTTGAGTGGACCTCAGAGGGGGAGTCCATAATCAAGTTTAACTTGGCGTCAGGGAGCTTGGGTGCCTCGATCTGGAGGGGACCTGGGCGGCCCAAGGGAGCACCTGGGATTTTGGTAAATTGCAATAGAAGGTAGTGGCCCACATAGTTGGAGACCTCCCCAAAGAGGTCCGCCACTAAGTTAACCCAAGGAACTATAAGTAAAACGTAAAAAAATGGGTATTTTATTAAAGAAAGTTGTCCAATGAGAAAAGTTGGTTACAAAAACCATATTTAAAGTGGGCCAGGGAAATTCAGGTTCTGCGGAGGTGCGCCCAAGCCTTGATGCTCCAATAAACAGATGCTTTCATCCGTTTTAGTAAAATACACCAAAAGTGCCTTCACTTGAGTAATTGATTGAAGCCGTATTTTACCTGAGCTTATAATTTCATAGCTAGAGTGGGACTCGAACCCTTGCTCTCCAACCAAGCAAATTGAACCATCTTTGTTTATAACATAAATTGTTCATTTTAGTGCCTGGGCTGCAATCAGAGGCTGGGCGTTTTGCACCCCATTACTATCAACCTGGGCATGTTTGGCTTGCACCCAGCGTTAGTCTAAGGTGTGTTTCAGGTCAGGAAGAGCCTGAAGCTTCACCTTCTGGGCCTCCTGTCACCCAGCCTTGTCTTTAGCATCTGTTCCTAAAATAAAGTCATCCAACCATGAAAAATTTGGTATGGTAAATTACCCTAGTGTACAAAGCAGATAATATTATAATTAATTAAGCTAGATTATATGGGCATACTGAAATCTCATCATCTAGTCACCAGGCAATATATAAGTAAGAATGAACTATAATTTTCTAAGGTAAGTAAGGTTGCGTCAAAAACCTTAGCTGTTATGTTTGGTCACATAATATTGTAGGCTGATTTAAAGCTACTATCATAATAACTTTTGGGCATATTTTTCTCCACTATAAATGAAAAGGTTAGGTAAGTGGTTTAGTTATCATCAGTTAGATAAAGTTATTTTAATGGCCTTCTAATTTAAATTAACTTAAAAATGCACCCAAATCTTCCTCTAGTTGAAATGATAAGACATTAGGTTAGTATCTATAAGTCCTGGGGCTTATCCCTCTGCCTAAATATGCCACATACCCATTCAGGTCCAATAAAGGCTATAAGATGCAGGAACACCCCTTACCTTTGAATAAAAATTTTGCACATTTATAGGATAAGTGATGGGTTAATGTATTCCCCTTAAGAACCTCTCTATTCAACTTACTCCCTCTTCACCTCTTTTTAGTAAGATATATGGGATATGCATATAGGTGGTCATGTCCAGGAGCTATAGATAGGTTTTTGGGCACCATATAATCCTTGGGCATTTTACCAGTGAAAAAGTCTAGTAAGTTGATCTCCATGATCCCATCAGATCTGACTGGACTTGTTATTCTGTATCTCAATTTAGCTCTCCAAATTACATACTGAAAAATGTTCATAATCAGTGTCAGCGCTACAGTTCTTTTGACTGGCGCCAGGGTTTGCGGTGGCTTGAAGCTGGAAAATTGGAAATGAGCACCGAAGAGGAAATGGGAAAATAAAGGTTAGATTACATATATTTTATTAAATAAAAATGATTTGATATTTATAGGGTGCATTAGGACTCAATGCCTTCAGGATCTTTGGAGCCTCATCCGATCAGGATCTTTACTAACCTTCCAGAAAGGCCTCCTTGAGGGCGTCCTCAATGGATATTATCACTCACCTGACTGAGAAGGTGGAAAGCCCGCTCCACGTGACTCAGTACTAGGTAAGGATGATCCTGAAATTTTTTTGTCTTGGCTGGAATCAATGACTGATTCAGCATGGCCAGATTTGGAAGATGGGAATTCGAGACAATTTTTCTCTCGAATCCTGACAAGGCCCCCTTCAAGATCATGTCAGAGGGGGAGTACAGCCAAAGGAACCAACCATGCACTCAGTTTACAACAGTCCCTTGATCGATATTGGCAATGGAGTATTTGGATTTCACCTTGTGTATAACTTTATAGGGCCCAGACCACAGTATGTCAAGCTTGTTCTGTCAGCCTCCAGGTCAATGATGATAAAAGAGAACGTGGTCACCTAGTTGAAATTCTGGTAAGGAGGGTCATCTGAGATTCAATCGGGATGTCTCTCTTCCAGTGGTGATAACAATGCCTTGAGTGGCTTGGGCTTGGAGCCAGACACTTTCATTGGCAAGGGCCCTCATATTTAAATTGGCATTCTCAGGAGTGGAGGCTTCAAACAGAGGCTGGACGCTACTGGGTAGTCATGGGGCCCGCCCATACAGAGCTTCAAATGGGGACATTTTGATAACATAGTTACCTTACAGTAGGCAAGCAGTGCGCTGGGCAAATAATGGTTCCAGCAGGCAGGATCTGAGGCGGCCAACTTACACAGGATGGAGACAAGAGTTCCATTAGCCCATTCTACTGCCCCATTAGTAGAAGGGTGGTAGGGAGCAGCGAAACTCTGGGTAGTTCCAAATAGCGAAGTTAGCTCCTGTACTACCTGGGAGGTGAAGTTCAAACCATTGTCTGAGAGCAAGGTCTGGGGGCACCCATGCTGGGTGAAAATGGAGTGAACAAGGAACAAGGCGGTAGCCTTAGCCATGGCTGCAGGAACTGAGATCGCCTCGACCCACTTAGTCAGATGGTCTATGGCAAGAATAATATACTTGTGACCATGTAGACCAGTGGGGAGGGGACCCACCACGTCGATACTAATGACATTGAAGGGCTTGGTTGGCACAACAATGGAGTGCTGATATTGAGGGTTGGCCCAGTCTTGAGATCGGCAGGTCATGCAGGCTTCCAGAACCTCTTGGATGGTTTTGACCATTCAGTCCCAGTAGCAGCGTGACTTCAGCCACTCATAGGTCTTCTTGACTGCACCATGCCCAACAGTAGTGTGGCCTTCCAGGATGACGTCAGTGCGAGAGGAGGGTCAGATGTAGGGAAGCCACTTCTTGTTGACTCTCTTGTAGAGTAACCCATCCTTGACCTGGGTGTCTTGAGTCATTCGGCGGAGTTTGGCTTGGACCTGGGGGATTCCAGCTCCCAACGTTCAGGCTGCCCTATTAAGTCATAGAGCCAATCCTCCTCTGGGGTCAGGACTGCAATACCAGCATCCTGGAGAGTCCATCAGCATTCTGGTGAATAGCACTGGCGCGATGGATGATGGTGAAGTCATAGCTTTGTAGTCGTAGGGCCCACCTGGCCAGCCATCCATCCAGGTCTTTCATTTGTTGCAGCCATCAAAGGGAAGAATGGTCAGTAATGATAGTAAAATGGGTGCCATAGAGGTAGGGCCAAAAATGCTTGATGGCTAAAAGAACAGCTAGGCATTCCCTCTCAGTGATGCTGTAGTTTCGCTCAGCCTTGCTTAGGGTCTTGCTAAAATAAGCTATGGGATGGTCGACCTGGTTCTCATCATGCTGAGCCAGGATAGCCCCCACAGCGACGTCGCTAGCATCTGTGAACAGCAAGAAAGGCTTGTCAAAATGGGGATGAACTAGAACAGGTTTAGTACATAAAGCCATATGTAGAGCGTTGAAGGCCTGTTCCTGCTCAGGTCGCCATTCAAATGGAACATTTTTTTGTAGGAGGTAGAACAACGGCTTGGCAAGGTCAGCAAACTGAGGGATGAACTGACGGTAATAGCCCACCATACCTAGGAAGACTTGAATATCTCATAGGCTTTGGGGGCGCGACATCTTTTCTATGCATCGACCTTATTGGGGATAGGTTGAATGCCACGTTTGGAAACCTTATGGCCTAGGAATTCTAGCTCAGGCTGGAAGAAGGAGCACTTCGAGAGCTTGAGCTTGATGGAGGCCTTCCAGAGATGCTCGAAGACTTCCTTAAGGTGGTCAACATGTCCATTAAAAGTTCGCAAAAAAATGGTGATGTTATCCAGGTAGACCAGGACACAGGAGAGCTTCAGGTCCCCAAGGATCCCATCCATGGCGCGCTGGAACGTGGCTGGGGCGTTGCAGAGGCCTTGGGGCATCCAGGTAGGCTTGAACAGCCCTTTGTGGGCGATTAGAGCACACTTGGCTCAGTCTTTGGGAGTGAGCTCAACCTGCCAATACCCGCTGGCGAGGTCCATGGCTGAGAAGTACTGGGAACCTGCAAGCAGTCAGAGCGAGTCATCAATATGGGGCAGAGGATAGCTGTCCTTCTTGGTGATGGAGTTGAGTCATTGATAATCCATCACCACCTGGTGCTTGCCATCCTTCTTTTGGACCAGCAACAGTGGGGGAGGACCAAGGGCTACGTGAGGGAACCAAGAGCCCCGCGTCAAGCAGCTGTTTGAGTTCTACCATGACCTGGGCCTCTTCAACCTTGCTCTTGCAGTAAGGCTGGGACTGAAATGGGGGGCATCCCCAGTTTCTACATGGTGGAGGACTCCGTTCATCCTTCCAAAATCATAGGTCAAAGTGGAGAATGGATCCAAGTATTCCTCCAGGAGCTCCTGAACCTTAAGACGCTGTTCATCAGAGAGGTCCTTTCCTATGTTAGCGTCAACCAAATTAACTGAGGGTGGCAACTCCAAGCCAAGGTCCCTCAATTCCCCAAAGCTTTGGACGTCAGCAACAGCCCCCATTGATAACAAGCAGAACGTAAGCGGCGGGTGTCAACAATGACCTGGGATTTTGGGGGCACGGTAGTTGCCTGGGGCAAGTAAACTGGCATCCCCTCAGATCCATCCACAGCAGGAGGGGGCAGCCAGACTTGAGAGCCCCAGACGTGGTACTCAAGCTGATTGATTCATCCTTCAGTCTCCAGTAGGCAGGCTTGGGCCTTGACATCCACCCTAGAGTCATGGGCAGTTTCAAAAACCAGAGGGACTCGGTGTCCTAGAAGGGAGAGGAAACCACCGTCATAGTGGATAACAGCCAAATAGTCTCAAAGAAACTGGGTTCCAAGGAGTAGATCGTAGCTGGTGTTGTCCAAAGCGATGAGAGAGGAATAGGCCCCTATGGATTGGGTGCACTGAGGGCCAGCCGTGCCATACTCCATGTAGTGCGGCATGTTGGGGGCAACCTTGATGCGTTTCATCAGCTTGGAAGAGATAACGTTCATGGGGGAGCCACTGTCAACTATGGCATAAACTGGAATCTTGTGGACCTGGATGGCGACTCAGGTGACCAAACTTCCAAACTGAGGTGGCAACATAAGGAACATAGGAGAATCATCAGAAGAAGAGTAAGCAGTATCAATGTCTTTATTGTCATTAGATACCGCAGCTACTTCTTTGGGGTTAACAGCTTCTGGTTTGTGTGTAGGGGTTACTTGAGGCTGGACAGGGGTGTCAGCATGGAGCGCCTCGTCCTTCATGCTGACTGCCCTTTTCCCGCCTCCTCAGCTAGACGTTTCCAACAAGTTTTGGCGCTATGCCTAAAGCCATTGCAATAGGTGCACCGCGGATGGGGGTTTTCTGGTTCTCAACTACATGGACCCTAGGGCGGTTAGAGGGGCCAGCGGCCGCAGCCTTAGAGTTCAGGATCATGGCAGGGATCTCGTTGAGGGCCTCCTTGATCTCTCTGATGCAAGTGAACCCATTCTTTTGCCCAATCATGTGCATCTGGACCTCAGGATAGGACCCCAGGGCGGAGATGACGGCGGTAATGGCGTCATCCAGAGTGATATGGCTTGTCATAACCAAAGGTTGAGCCTGAGCATAGAACCAGTTGGCAAACTCCATAGGGTTTTCTCCTTTGTTAAGTCAAATGCCCATGAACGCTTGCTTCTGGTTGGCCAAGGTTTGGTTACTGCTGAACTCTTGGATCAGGGCGGTGCGGACTTGTTCCCAGGTGTTACACTCCTTCAGATGGGGAGTCATAATTTCCTGGGCGGTGCTGTCTAGGCATGAGTGGATGTGCTTCACCTTTTGTCAGTTGGTGGCCTCCTCCATAGAACTCTCATAGGCATACAAGAAGGAGGCAATGCTCTCCCATCCAGGGGTGAACTTCTCCTTGAAGCTAGGTTTAAAGTTAGTGACAATAGGAGTAGAGAGGGTGTTAACGCCTGGGATAGGCGTCAGCTCTGAGATCTCCATTTCTGCATATTCTCGAGGAGCCCGTTGATCTAGCCACCTCCACAAGCCTTCTAAGTCTTCTTGGATGTATTCCCAATTTTGACTGAGGGTGGAAGCGGATGCCTTGCTGGCAACCTGCTCCTTTAAGGACTGAATTTCAGCGTTCTGTAGTTGGAGCTGGTTTTTGATGGTGGCCAACTGGGTTTCAAACCCACAACATGTTGTCTCGAGCTGGGAGATGCGAGCATCAGTGAGCCTCATGAAAGCGCTGAGGTTATCCATCTCATCTGATAGCGCTTCAATGGAGACCCTGGGGTCGAGGGGAACACCATCCATTCGAAGCTTGCATCCCAAGGCCACCTTCTGGATCTGGTCCCGCAGGGCGGCCAGAGCAGTTATTATATCTTTTCACCAGGGGTCTTCAGGTTCACCTGAGGTTGGGGGCCAGAAGGCCCTTGAGGCCCACGCGGACCCTTGGGGCCTGCTGGCCCCTGACGCCCCTCGGGACCTTCTGGCCCCCTAGGCCCTTCAGGCCCAGCAGCCAAAGGGGAGTAGTCATGAGAGGCCAGCTCTCAGTAGCGCTGATGTAGGGATTGTAGTAGTTCCTTGGCTTGTTGTAAGCACTGGGCCCATGTCACTTCAAACCGCTGAGCATTTTGGCAAAATTGCTCCTCGAGGTAGCTGGAGATGCCACTATCTAATACCACCAATTGATCGCGGATATCATTGATTAGGCATTGGTTATTGAGTATAGCTTTGCGATTGTTATGCATGAAGGAGGAGGCAGCATCATAGAAGTTGAAGATATATGAATGTAAATTTTGGGTGAGCCCTAGGTGCTGAGAGACCTCCTGATGGTGTAATCCTACTAACTGGAGGAGGTGATGAATTGCGAGATGAACAAAATTATGAAGGTAGCAGTCAGGCCCCAAGGTAAGCTCTCCAGCAGGCAATACAGCTGTTGAGTAGAGGTCCTGTATAGTGGATGGCACAACGGAGGGCAGCTCAGCACCTAGGGCTCACCCAAAACACTACATTCATATATCTATCAACTTCTATGACGCTGCCTCCTCCTTCATGCATGACAATCGAAAGCTATACTCAATAACCGGCGACTAATCAATGATATCCATGATCAATTGGTGGTATTAGATAGTGGCATCTCCAGCTACCTCAAGGAGCAATTTCGCCAAAATGCTCAGCGGTTTGAAGTGACATGGCCCCAACCTCGGGCGAACCTGAAGACCCCTGGCAAAAGATATAATAACCGCTCTGGCCGCCCTGCGGGACCAGATCCAGAGGTGGCCTTAAGATGCAAGCTCTGAATGGATGGTGTTCCCCTCGACCCCAGGGTCTCCATCAAAGCGCTATCAGATGAGATGGAACAATCTCAGCTCTTCATGAGGCTCACTGATGCTCGCATCTCCCAGCTCGAGACAACATGTTGTGGGTTTGAAACCCAGTTGGCCACCATCAAAAACCAGCTCCAACTACAGAACGCCGAAATTCAGTCCTTAAAGGAGCAGGTTGCCAGCAAGGCATCCGCTTCCACCCTCAGTCAAAATTGGGAATACATCCAAGAAGACTTAGAAGTCTTGCAGAGGCGGCTAAATCAACAGGCTCCTCGAGAATATGCAGAAATGGAGATCTCAGAGCCAACGCCTATCCCAGGCGTTAACACCCTCTCTACTCCTATTGTCACTAACTTTAAACCTAGCTTCAAGGAGAAGTTCACCCCCAGATGGGAGAGCATTGCCTCCTTCTTGTATGCCTATGAGAGCTCTATGGAGGAGGCCACCAACTAACAAAAAGTGAAGCACATCCACTCATGCCTAGACAGCACCGCCTGGAATTTTGACTCCCCATCTGAAGGAGTGTAACACCTGGGAACAAGTCCGCACCACCCTGATCCAAGAGTTCAGCAGTAACCAAACCTTGGCCAACCAGAAGCAAGAAATCATGGGCATTTGACTTAACAAAGGGAAAACCTTATGGAGTTTGCCAACCGGTTCTACGCTCAGGCTCAACCTTTGGTTATGACAAGCCATATCACTCTGGATGACGCCATTACCGCCGTCATCTCTCCCCTGGGGTCCTATCCTGAGGTCCAGATGCACATGATCAGGCAAAAAATGGGTTCACTTGCATCAGAGAGATCAAGGAGGCCCTCCAACGAGATCCCTGCCATGATCCTGAACTCTAAGGCTGCGCCCGCTGGCCCCTCTAACCGCCCCAGGGTCCATGTAGTTGAGAACCAGAAAACCCCATCCGTGGTGCACCTATTGCAATGGCTTTAGGCATAGCGCCAAAACTTGTTGAAAACGTCTAGCTGAGGAGGCAAGGAAAAGTGCAGTCAGCATGAAGGACGAGGCGCTCCATGCTGATACCCTGTCCAGCCTCAAGTAACCCCTACACACAAACCAGAAGCTGTTAACCCCAAAGAAGTAGCTGCGGTATCTAATGACAATAAAAACATTGATACTGCTTACTCTTCTTCTGATGATTCTCCTATGTTCCTTATGTTGCTACCTCAGTTTGGAAGTTTGGTCACCTGAGTCGCCATCCGGGTCCACAAGATTCGGAGTTTACGCCATAGTTGACAGTGGCTCCCCCATGAACGTTATCTCTTCCAAGCTGATGAAACGCATCAAGGTTGCCCCCAACATGACGCACTACATGGAGTATGGCACAGCTGGCCCTCAGTGCACCCAATCCATAGGGGCCTATTCCTCTCTACCAATTTGGTTCGGGAAGCTCACTTTGGATACAACTGCCATTGCTTTGGACAACACCAGCTACAATCTACTCCTTGGAACCCAGTTTCTTCAAGACTATTCAGCTGTTATCCACTACGACAGTGGTTTCCTCTCCCTTTTAGGACACCGAGTCCCTCTGGTTTTTGAAAAACTGCCCATGACTCTAGGGCGGATGTCAAGGCCTGAGCCTGCCTACTGGAGACTGAAGAAGAATCGATCAGCTTGAGTACCACATCTGGGGCTCTCAAGTCTGGCTGCCCCTCCTGCTATGGATGGATCCAAGGGAATGCCGGTTTACTTGCCCCAGGCCACTACCATGCCCCCAAAATCCCAGGTTGTTGTCGACACCCAGGTCTATATCAACATTCCCTCAGGGTATTTACTGGAGGTCCAAGGTCTGGATAACCCTTCTTCCCAAGGAAGTGCTGACCTGCCCCAGAATCTTTGATCCAGCATACGCCAGATCGATATCAGTGTTGCTAGCCAACCTGACTGACAAACCAAAGGTTATAGGACCTAACCAACCCACCGCTTACATTTTCTTGTTACCTATGGGGGCTGTTGCTGACGTCCAAAGCTTTGGGGAATTGAGGGACCTTGGCTTGGAGTCACCATCCTCAGTTAATTTGGTTGATGCTAACATAGGAAAGGACCTCTCTGATGAACAGCGACTTAAGGTTCAGGAGCTCCTGAGAATACTCAGATCTATTCTCCACTTTGACCTACAATTTTGGAAGGATGAACGGAGTCCTCCACCATGTAGAAACTGGGGATGCCCCCCCATTTCAGTCCCAGCCTTACTGCAAGAGCAAGGTTGAAGAGGCCCAGGTCACAGTAGAACTCAAACAGCTGCTTGACACAGGGCTCTTGGTTCCCTCACCTTGGTCCTCCCCGCTGTTGCTGGTCTGAAAGAAGGATGGCAAGCACCAGGTGGTGATGGATTATCGATGACTCAACTCCATCACCAAGAAGGACAGCTATCCTCTGCCCCATATCGATGACTCTCTCCGACTGCTTGCAGGTTCCCAGTACTTCTCAGCCATGGACCTGCCATCAGATTGTGGTAGTTGCTTTCTTTTTTTTTTTTGAATTTTTTTTTTGGTTTTTTTTTTATGAGAG
>JAKSZP010000506.1:0-67680 GCA_022478985.1 Massospora cicadina | reverse complement strand
AAATTCCATTACTGCTGACGCATATCCGCCTGCCTCTATCCACACGCCCAGATGGCGCACCGGTCCTATGGTAGGACGTGGCACGAAAGGGAGCACCAGTGGAGTGGTGTGTGTTGAATTAGTAAGGCGTGGACGAGGGCGAGCAGATGGGCTGGGTTGGGAACTACTTGCTGGGGCCCAGCAGTTCTGAAACCGACCAAAGAGTGATGATTTCGGTTTTGGAGGCGTTCAAGGCCGCGTTGCTTACCCGGGAATATTCCTGGATGAGGGCTCAAGTGCGCGTGCATCTTTGTTATTAGACACCCCCACCACGCAATCATCTGCAAATGCCATCATCTTGACTGGGGTTTGGCCTGGCACATGGACCCCAGTGAGTTGGGCATTCACATTTCGCAGTAGTGGGTCAAGGCTGAAGTTATATAAGAGTGGGCTGAGGGGTCCCCTTGTCGCAGGCCCCTTTGAGGGCGGACTACTTCCGTTAGGAAGCCTGGGCCACGCACTGCCATTGTCGCAGATTCCGTGAGCAGCATCACCCATTCTATGAATTGGGGGGGTAGGCGGAATTGATGGAGCAGGCCCTAAGGTATTCCCAGTTTACTCTATCATAGGCCTTTTGTTGGTCCAAGAATACAAGTGCCCCAGAGGCTGTGGACTGACATACATTAGCCACAGAGTGCACGTTATCCCAAATCGACCTTCTGGGGATGAAACCAAATTGTTCTGGGAGATGGTGGCAGATGCTACAGTCCCTAAACGGTTAGCCATTATTTTTGTTAAAATTTTGGTGTCTGTGTTTGTTAGAGAAATGGGGAGCCAGTTGGCTAAGTCAAGCTTATCCCCTTTTTTGAAGAGTGTGATAGTAAAGGCCTCATGTCCTCCTGGCTGGAGGCGCGTTTCCAACAGGCTTTGGTTAAGTGAGGCTAGCAGCAATGAGGATATATATTTGAAATATTTTTTGTAGAACTCATATGGAATGCCATCTAGGCCTGGGCATTTTCAGTTTGGCGCACCGCGAATGGCTGTCCATAATTCATTTGGAGTAATTAAATTCAACTTTCTGGGTATCAGAAAATGGTGCGGATATGAGCTCAGTTGAGAAATTCTGCCATTTCAGCTGGCTGAATTGGTTCAGCTCAGTATAACTTGGAGTAATATTTTTGCATTTTGATTGCCACTTCGGCCGTGTAACGCACTGGCTCCTTCCAATGAGCCACAAATGAGTTAGGCAACAAAATCCATGTTACAGACCATAGGGCTGACAGGGCTCCTGATACTACTCTCCTTGTGCGCGCGCTACAAGATTGGACAAGCACCCCCTGGAAGACAGTTGCAAATAAACTTAACCCCAGCAACATGCCTTGACTCCAAGACAAGGTATAAAGGGAGGCAATAGCTCTCCCAAACTCACTCTCAAAGTCCAATTCTTGTTGATTCAAGCCAAACATGGCTGCAGTTAGGCAATATTTTAAAATAAACTCAAATTATAAATATATGAATCTTAAGTTCTTTTATTTAATATTGGGCCAGGTTGATAGAAAACAGAACTGAGAAGCCTCCAGCTCCCAGTTACTTCCCTATATACACATGCTACAAGCTAATATAAAATATAACACAAGCTTATGGTGCTAATCTGACTGATGCTTGGTGTAAACCTTACAGCAGGATCGCGGAATCCTCATTCAATGGTTCTGTACCAGTTCCGATCCTCAACAGTTCCGCGCCAGTTCCATTTCAAATCCCAAACGAACTGCAAAACTTCCAAGCACCCGTTCCATTCCATTCTTGATTCGAATTAAAATCGAATCTTGAAACTACCCCTGTTACTCAATTCCCGTTTTTCCTCAACTTGGACGTCCATCTTGCTCCTTGGCCTCCTTCAAGCTCCTGCCCCTTAGGCGTCCTTGCCAGGACCAACGCCCCCTCCTCCTCCATACATCCAGACACAGCCTGCCCTGTCTTACCAAAGATCAGGGCAATGTGATGCTGAGGATAGACCTCAACCATCACATCACCCCCCCTAGACAGGAAGAACTCTTGGATTTTCTCAGGACATCGGGCACAATCCCTAGCTGGCTGCCATGTGGACTCCTCAATAAGATGACCCACCCAACGTACCAAGAATGAACGACGTCCTCTCACCACTTTGGTGTCGAGAATCTCCTCAACTTCATACTCTTAGGCTCCTCCCCCAGCTGGGAATAAAGGAGAAGGACTTCCAGGTGGCTGGCCAAAGAATGGCTTGAGCTGCGATACATGCAACACCGGATGAGCTCTTGACCCTTCTGGGAGCTTCAGCTCAAATGCCACCTCGTTCACCGCCCTCACTACCTGATATGGGCCATTGCCACTGGCCCCAATTTCCAGCTCCTTACAGGCAAGGCGTAGTTCCGAGCATTCACTAAGACCCAATCACCTCTCTTGAAAGCTCTACCTTCAGATCTATGCCAGTCTGCCTTCCTCTTCTGAGCCGCGACTGCCACCACCAAATTCTTCTTCAGGAGCTCCAGGGTGTCCCGGGTATCTCATGACAGTTCATCTGCCGCTGGATTCCGCCCTTGCTCCCTAGGCCCCATACCCTCTGGGTGCTGGCCATGATTTGTGAAAAATGGGGTCATACCCGTGGATGAATGCTTATGATTGTTATAAGCAAATTGAGCCAGCTTCACCCAATATACCCAGTCATCCTGCCGCCCTGAGACATAGCACCTCAAATACTGCTCCAATATCTGATTTACTCTCTCAGTTTGGCCGTCTGACTGAGGATGGTATGCTGACGAATGGCAAGCCTTAATCTTTAGATTTCCCAACATGTGGAGCCAAAATTTAGATGTAAATTGTAGACCCCGATCTGACACAATCTCTTCAGGCACCCCATGTCTGGAGAAAATCTCATTTACAAAAATCTGTCCTGCCACTTTTGCAGAAATGGTTGACCAACAAAGGAAAAACTCTGCATATTTAGTCAGGCGATCCACCACCATCAAGGCATCCATCCCCCGTGACTTGGGCAGTCCTGTGATGAAATCCACACTCACTGAGGACCATGGCCTAGAAGGAATTTGAAGCAGCTTCAATTTCCCCCCCGGTGCCACCCGTTGGGCCTTCGCCCTGGCGCAAACCACACAATGTGAAACATACTTCCGCACCGCCTCACCCACACCTCTCCACGAATAGTGATGGCGAACAAGATCTAACGTCTTCTCTTGACCGGGATGACCTGCCAGAGGATGGTCGTGATTAGCTGCCATTACCTCTTGTTGCAGACTCTTCACCAGGACCCAAATCCTTCCCTCATGGCGTATGATACCACCCTGAACTGAGAATCCCGCATGCCCCCTGCTTGCCTCACCTTCTCCTGTCTCTTCTCTTATCCGTTGGCCCAGCTCACATCTTTGCTGCGCAGTCCGGATTCTTCCTGCCATTCCTTCTCTCAACCCTGGATCGTTGCAAACAAGTTCTGTGGCAACATCGTGGCTGTGTTGAACTTCCTCAACTCCACATCAGAAAACACCAGTCCAGAATCACGGCTCAATAAATCTGGCAAGATATTTTGTTTTCCTGGCTTGTATTCAATCTGCAGGTCATATTGAACCAACTATAAGTGCCATCGGGCCTGCCTCTGGTTCATCAGGCGTGGGGACTTATAGTATTCTAAGGCTTGATGGTCCGTTCAGATGACAACCGGGTGCCTGGCATACAGCCGTGATGTTGCCACTCCCCTAAGGCTGCAACTATTGCCAAAAGTTCCTTATCGTAAACTGGATGAGTTGGTTTCAGCTGGTGCCATCTTCTGACTGAAATAACAGACAGGATGTTCTACCCCATCTTTACCCTCCTGCAACAACATGGCTCCAAGTGCAAAATTTGACGCGTCAGTCTCTACCACGAATGGTTTGTTTGGGTCAGGGTGTGCCAGAACCGGGAGCTGTCAGCAAACTCGTCTTCCTTGCTGAAATGCCCTCTCCTCAGCCTCCCCAAACAAACGGCACGTTTCCCATCAGTCTTGTCAATGGCACAGCCCATTGGGCCAGATCCCCTAGAAAACCCCCGCACGAAATTCACACTGCCAAGAAGCTTCGCATTTCAGTCCTATTCCCAGGAGCCTTCCATTCCCGCACCGCCTGCAACTTATAAGGACAGATCGCTACCCCTTCTTGGAGGGACCACGTTCCCTAGGAAGGACACCGATTCTTTATTGAACTCACTTGGATGGCTTCAACTTCAAGCCCGCGTTCCTAACCACCTCCAACACACTTCTCTCCATCCCTCACATGGTCCTGTACCATTTGGAAAAAACACCAGGATGTCATCCATATGGCAACACAACACTTACCCACTAAGTCCCCCAATACATGATCAATCATGCGCTGGAAAACTGCAGGGGCATTGCGTAGCCCAAATGGCATAACTCTGTACTCAAAGTTTCCCAGATGACATTTGAATGCCGTATACCGCTGGTGCTCAGGGCGAACAGGAATTTGATTAAAAGCGTCCACCAAATCCAATTTGGTGAACACCCCACACCCGGAGATCATGGGCAGAATGTTCTCCATGAGTGGCATTGGATAGGGGTCAGGTTCCATTACCTCATTAAGGCGTCGGAAATCAACACAAGGACGTAACTCCCCCTGACTTGGGAACCAACAGGACTGGCGAAACCACCGGCGACTTGGAGAGCGCAATCAAACCCATATCTAGCATCTTATGGACATAACCCTCCAATGCCTCTCGGGCCTGAGGATTCAACGGATAGACTGGACAACCCTTTGGTAACTCAGAGCCTTCCTTGAACCGGAATCCAAATGCAAAATCCCCTGTAGGCGAGTGGGCGCATCACCTTTGGCTCAAACACCTCGCGAAATCCCGATACCCTTGGCAATCCTTCCACTGACACACTTGAGGTGATTCCACCCATGTGCCTCACCATCGAACCTGGGACTGAAACGTCCATTCACACGTCCTGACCTCTAGGTGACAGCAGAACCTCTCTCTCTTCATATCAAACTGTGGACGGACATGGTGCCACCATCTCATCCCCAGCACCACAGAATGTGGCAGGTGAGCTACGGCGTGAAACTCCTCCCTGAATACCTCCAGGCCTTGCCTCAACAGGACCTTGGCCTGTACTCACCATACCGCCGTTCTTTTGGAGGTGTCTGCCAACTTCACCCATCCATCCTTCTTTAATGACAATCCATGGCTTCTTGCCCACTTCTCCTCAACATAATTTTCCCCAGCTCCGGTATCAATCAAAGCTAGAACTTCACCGCAATCCCTTCCTTCATCCCCCACAAGCACACTGATGGGCAAAATCAGATAAGGATAAGATGAAGTAAGCGGTTTATTTTGAGGTACTGGATTCACCGGTTTCTTGTGAAAATTATAAGGAGCCTTCTTATTCTGAGCCTCAGGATCCTGAGTGGTAATCTCGATGGGAATCCTTGTCTCCCGCACCTCCACCATACCCTCAGGATTCCCTTGACTCTTCTTCCCTTCCTCCACATAGCTAAACCCTTTAGAACCATATATGGGCTCAGAACCTGCCCTTCTTCCACCACTCTGTCCTCGGAATCCCCCTGGGGGTCGCACAACTTCCTGATGGGCCTGTACCAAACTCAACTGTCGTTCTACCTGCAAGGCTAAACCCACCTCTTCCTCCAACGTCGCTGCAGGTTTCACCGCCGCCATTGCCAATAATAGATCAGCTTGCAAGTTTTGGCGAAACATGCGCGGAAGCTGAGACTCAGGTGCCTTTGCTGCTCTTGCCAATGCGCGGAACATCTGGCCATACTCCTCCACTGACTTCTTCCCTTGACCACACTGCAGTAAAGCCGCCCAGGCCGAATCCTGCGTCTCATTTGGACATGCTGCACGATCAAATTAATCCAGACATTCCTCCACTGATACGGGTAACCCTGACTGCTCTTCCAAAAGTTCTCGCACCCAGTTGGACTGCTTTACTGGAAGTGCCAACAGAACCTGACTTAACTGCAAGGCAAACGAATCCTCCCCACCCGCTGCCTTTGTCAAACGTCCTTAAACTGAACCCGGCTAAATGTCTGGTGAATCAGTTCCAAGTCTTCCAATTTCAAAACCGTGGGAATTCTTCCTTTGTCCTTCCCAGGCCCTACCACTTTCCCACCATTCCGGGACACACACTCTAAAACCCGGTATAATTCATGAAGCAAAAAAGGGTGGAGAATATCACCATCAAGAGTGTTGCAGTATGGTTATACCACTTTGGAAACACAACTTCTTCTGGCACCTCTTTTGCTTGCCACCACAACGACAGGAAAGTAAATGAGTTCTGTTTAATGTAATGCACTGGCTCCTTCCAATGAGCCACAAATGAGTTAGGCAACAAAATCCATGTTACAGACCATAGGGCTGACAGGGCTCCTGATACTACTCTCCTTGTGCGCGCGCTACAAGATTGGACAAGCACCCCTGGAAGACAGTTGCAATTATACTTAACCCAGCAACATGCCTTAACTCCAAGACAAGGTATAAAGAAAGGCAATAGCTCTCCCAAGCTCACTCTCAAAGTCCAATTCTTGTTGATTCAAGCCAAACATGGCTGCAGTTAGGCAATATTTTAAAATAAACTCAAAGTATAAATATATGAATTTTATGTTCTTTTATTTAATATTGGGCCAGGTTGACAGAAAACAGAACTGAGAAGCCTCCAGCTCCCAGTTACTTCCCTATATACACATGCTACAAGCTAATATAAAATATAACACAAGCTTATGGTGCTAATCTGACTGATGCTTGGTGTAAACCTTACAGCAGGATCGCGGAATCCTCACTCAATGGTTCTGTACCAGTTCCAATCCTCAACAGTTCCGCGCCAGTTCCATTTTGAATCCCAAACAAACCGCGAAACTTCCAAGCACCCGTTCCATTCCATTCTTGATTCGAATTCAAATTGAATCTCAAAACAACCCCTGTTACTCGATTCCCGTTTTCCTTGACTTGGACGTCCATCTTGCTCCTTGGCCTCCTTCAAGCTCCTGCCCCTTAGGAGTCCTTTCCAGGACCAACGCCCCCTCCTCCTCCATACATCCAGACACAGCCTGCCCTGTCTTACCAAAGATCAGGGCAATGTGATGCTGAGGATAGACCTCAGCTGTCACAGGCCAGTATATCCGCAATGGAATTATCTGATCTTCGCATCTGTGTGTAGGCCACGCTCTGACATGGTGCAAAAATTCTTTTAAAGAAGTATGCGGTGCACTTGTCACCTTTAGTGATGCGTGTGGCCCTTTATTGGACACAAACCTGATCTTTTTGTTGCCATTTCGAGTTTGTTGAGGTGGGCGGCTGCCTCCGCCCACTTCCAGCCCCATGCAGGGCTGTATCCTGTGGCTGGAATGTTGGACACCAAGTGGGCCAATTCCACCAGAGCGCGTGAGATAACTGCCGATGTGGCTCATGAGTGTCTGGAAGAGATGGCGATAGTGGCAGATGGTGTCCACTTTGAAAGTTGCCAATGTGGAAATGGGGTCCGCGCAAAACCGTGCAACAAACAATTTCACCAAAGTTGCCTCTTCCACCCACGTGGAAAATCCTGGCGACGTGAGCTCGGGGGGGCGGATTTTGCACCAATGTGGGGCCTTTGCAACTGTGACGGGTAAGTGGTATGTTATCAAGACCAGTCGGTGGTCAGAGAATTCCTTTTCATTGTTTTGAAGTGGGAGATGTGGGGTTGGAATTTTGCTGGCGTTAGAATAAGGTCAATGCAGGTCATGGACCTTAATTGGCCATTGTGGACGTGGAGACGTATCATGTTTTTGAGCAGCGGGGCATGTCATGGCAGTGCATCCATTAACCCAAGGGTGGCCTTTAGAACGTGTAGTTCTACATGACCTTGTGGGGCGTTGGGTGAGGGTGGCCACTGGTCCGTTGGTGAGGTTAGCCAACAGTTCATGTTGCCAACTAGGAAAGAATCAGGGGGTAACGGGAGGGATTTGACTGATGAGAAAAATTTTTGACGCTTGTGTGCACCATTTGGGGCGTAAATGTTGATGATTGTGTGTGCAACGTCGGCCCATGAGAAGGTGATGATGAGCACTCAGCCATTTAGGAATATTTCTGAGGATGTGAATTTGAAAAAATTATTTTTCCAAATTAGCACCCCACAGTGCTTCGACCAAAAGGATAGGGATGGAAGGAGCATTGTTTTCCAAGCTTCCTCAGAACCTCATGGACAGTGGGACTCCTGGATGGCCAGGATATCCACGGGTAAATTGTTTTGTAAAAAACTCAGTTTCCTAGCACGGGACGGGGAGGCCTTGAGTCCCGCAATATTCAGCATCCCTAAAGTGAAGGTTTCCCCCATCGCACCTTAGGTGTGAGGGGGTGGGCCCCAGGCCCACAGCCTGTTCTAGGTCCCCACGGGCTTTCACAGCAGTGCAGGTGTTAGCATCAACGCTATTGGAGTTTTTGTTAATTTTTGTGGAAAGAGTTGCGTTGGCTCTGGCCTTCACTTTTTGTTTTCCTGTCGTCTGACAAATTTTTTGCAGTGCGGATGAGTTTGGTGCACCGTCAAGCAGGTCAAAAAAATTTTCTCAGTTGGGATAGGTCCCAAGTCAGTTTTGACTGGAGCTTGGGTGCAACGATTGGGTGAGATCGAATCTCCCATTGGATCCTCAGATTGAGTGGCCCACTTGGCATGGGCTTCCCAATCTGATTTGGATGATGGATTCCCGAGTTGCTTCCGCCACAAAGGTTTCCATGTCCTCCTGGCGTTGTGAGTGAAGATAGCGGTGGTGGCCTTGGCCGCTTCCTTGGCCGTGGCTCTATGGGCCTGCTTAGCCTTCTTCCGCTCCTGCGGGGAGATGGGCTTTACCAATAGGTAGCAGCCTTGTGCTCCCCACAGGAAAGCCTCCTTGGTGCTTGCGGTTGGTTCATAGTGCGCCTCTCCGCTGGCCATGGCCGCCAAGGGGTGCTCTTGGAATATGATGCCCTCCTTGATGGGGCATGCGTGCGCCTTATGGCTGAATGCATCACAGTGGGTGCAAATGGGGGGCGCGCTGTCCACGGTCACCCAGAATGGGTGGGTGGTATGCCCTGCAATATCTATAAAAGTGGAGTGCGGGATCTGGGTTAGGTCCTTCGCGATCTCCTCAGTTGGGGTCAGAACTGTGATGGCTTTGCCGGTGCACAGGTGTGGCATCAGCATGAAACATTGCATTTCAAAAGATTGTATTTCGCTGTATATGGCGAGACCATCTTTCAGGTGTTGCTCCAAAATGTCACGTTTTACCATAGTAGGCAAAAAGTCAAACGTGAGGAAATTTGGTTTGATTTTGTCCATCTGGTGCATTTGGTTTTGATGACCCATTGCCCTTCGGGGAGGTCGACCACTATGTGCACTGCTGCAGCCTCGTCTGCTGCTATTTTGCTTTCGAAACCCAGGTCCAGCCAACCATGTGACATGGAGTGAGGTGCAACGTACACCGTGGTCGGGAAAATTTTGTGTACATCTTCACAAAATTTTTCCCATAAGGCCGTTTTTTGGATGTCCAGATACACACGGACTCCGAATTCCACCAAAAAAAGTAGCTGAGAGTGTGGCGTGTTGATGTACTGGTTGCATCGTGCTTGCCACGTGAGTATCTCTGGGGAAATTGTGACCGCCAGTTTTTTGAGATTTTTTTCTATTCCGCCAGATTCTCTGGGGCGTTTTCGAACGTTGGAGGCCGCGGGCCTTCCGCCTGCTCCTCTTGCCTTGCTTGCCCAACTGCTCCCAGAAATGGGTGCAGACTAATCTCCTCTATGAGATTATCAAACTAGATTTAGTCTTAAATTGAATGGGTTGCAAAAGTGTTTGCAACGAGAAAGAAAAGTTAAAATAAAGATTTTGATATTGCTAATCCTAAGGATATCTGATACTTGCAATCTTCTCTTAAGAGTAGTGTTTAAAACAACCAATGTTTAAACAACTAAAGCTGGTATCTTTTTAAATCTAATCTTATTAGGGAAATATTTGGGATTCTTATAGTTAGAATTGGCACACAATTTTTCAGCTATCCAATGAGAATATTTGTGCTCCTATACTGGTTTTGACCCTTAGTGTTAGGCACCAAATCTCGTTGGGTACCGTTGCCTTGGGTTTTGTAGGCAGCGTAATCCTTGGGTGTTTGGCGGACCAAACAATTGGTATTAAATACACAAAACTGATTGTTTTGGCCAATGACAATTTCACTTTTCCTTAGGCGTTTGAACGTTTTGGTATTTTCTGATAACTCCAATCTGTTCTGTTCTGAACAATTCCTTATAATTTGACTATTGGGGATTATCCCAATATTGAATTATTGCTTAATTTCATTGGGGATGATGCCCAATAAAATTATCATCTGTTGGCGGCCTCAAATATCATTGGGATGATGCCCAACAATAATTCATAGTCAGTGACTTCTAATATCTTTGGGGATTCCGCACAACACTATTCTCATCATTCAGCCACTATTGCCAACCCTCTACAATTATAACATAATCATCAAATCTCATATACGGTCAAAGGGTTGGACTATGTGGTCATCTGCAATTCTGACACATCCCCCTTCTTGACCAGATATCCAATGGAAGATAGAACCCTTGGGAATAGAAGTTGTCTCAGCTGGAGCTCATATTTGGTTTGTCATATTTCTATGTCCTCAGCGTAGTGCAGCTCTGTCCGCACTCAATGCCTATATGCTATGCTCAGTTTGATGAGTTTCATATCCTTGATTTCTTCCCATTGCCGCCTCTTCTTAAGCGTAGTTCCCATGACATCATGCCAGACCAGTCCCATCTTTGCATCAGTTGTGAGAGATCAACTGGTTCACCTGTACAAACCCCAGGATGGGTTGTTGGCACTCTTGCCAACTGTACCAACTCCAGGGCGGGTCTCAACATCTTGTTGATAGGGAATATTCCAGTGGACCTAGTTTCAGCCCTTTCTGAACCTGCCAACACTTGGGACTTATTCCCATACTATTCCTTCCTCCACATTCAGTAGGTGGGAATATCACTAGATGTATTACTGTTCAAATTAAATTGTTTTTTAATATCTTCTACTTTTTTTGTACTTTATGCATCTTTTCTTTTATTTTTTTACTTTTTTTACTTTTTTTTCTTTCTTTTTTTTCTAAGACCAATACTTTAAGTATTTTACATGGACTCTATTGTCTATGCAACCATCCTCAGTATTCTTAATTGTATAAGCATCGTTTGCCAACTTGGCAATAGTTTTGAATGGTTCCATCCATAGGGCGTCCAACTTATTTTTTCTAAAAACCCATGGGTATTGCAATAGGCTACCCTATCGCTCACATGGTATTCTTTCAATGTGAGTCAATTCTGGTCATCCATTTTCTTTGCATTGATTCTTTTCCTTAATGTTGTATTGAATGCCCAAGATTGTAATTCAATCAGGATTTGACAGTTGGGATAGATAACGCTTGGCACTCATCCCCGAAGATGGCTCTACTGCTGAATACATTATTGGTGGCAATGCAGCTTTCCACCCATATAGCAGTTCAAATGGCATCTTCTCTGTCACCAAATGGTAACTGATATTATAAGCAAAAGTATCAAACTCAGATATGCTCCCCACACAGAAGTTTTCCCCGCAACCAATTTTCATAAGGTTGAGGCTAAAGTTGCATTCACTCTTTCCACCATTTTGTTTGTTTCTGGACAATAGGGGATGGATACAACACCGCGGATTCCCATTAATTTGTTAAGCCTGGGAATCACATGTGAAGTAAATTTGGTTCCGTTGTCACTGAGAATAACTTGAGGGCAATCATGCCAAAAAATCACTTAGTCAAGTATAAACGTCACCATACTTATTGCATCTACTTTGCTGAGGGCTTTTGTTTTGACCCATTGGGTTAAGTGATCTATTGCGACATTTATATACTTCACTCCTCTGGTGCTGATGCTTAATGGTCCATAACGTCTATGATCACCGTGTGCCATGCAAAAACAGGGCATACTAGCTGGTATCCTATGATGCTCTTGTGCGGTTTGTGTAGCTGACATTCCACACAGCAGGCTAGGTAATCCATGATGCCATATTGATCGATTCCCAGTAGTAATACTGGTGAATATGATCCACTGTTTTCCTTAGGCCACCATGGCTGACAACCTTGTGAGCAGCTCAAATGATTTCCGCTTGTTCCATGATTTAGGAAATAAAACCCATTTTCCTTCAATCATTTGTATAATTGATTATCCTTAAATTTGGTATTTTCCATGGCTTTTCATAATGCATTCTGAATCTCTTGGGGTTCATCCCCAATATCTCCTTTGATCATCCGTTGGAATAGTGCATCCACCTGATGATAGATCACATGAACAACCAGTAATCGAGACAATCTGTCAGCATTCTGATGTACCATTCCATCCCAATGGCTAATTTCAAATTGTAGGCTTGCAGCTTTAAAGCCCATCGGGCCAACCAGCCTTCTGGTTCCTTCAGGTTATGAAGCCAGTGCAGGGATGAGTGTTTGGTTATGACTTTAAAGTGCATTCCATGTATGTAGACTCAGAATTGTTTGCAGGCATGGATGACTGCCAGACACTCTCACTCCATCACAGTATAGTTTCTTTCTGCTGGTGATAGTGTTCTACTCACATAGGCTACTGGATGTTAGTCCCCGTTATCATCTAATTGACTTTGAATGGCTCCAATTGCCATTAATGAGGCATCCACTTGGATGATGAATTCCCAACTAAAATTTGGGTATTTCAACACTGATCTGTTCATGAGTATTTTCAGAGCTTATCAAATGACTTATAAGCCTCTTCATTCCACAAAAATCCTTTTTGGATTTTTGAGTAGGTGAAATAGAGGTTCAGCAATTCCAGAGAAGTCTTTGATGAATCAGCGATAGTACCCAACCATTCCCATGAAGACTTGAATATCTTGAACACTTTTTGGGATTGACATCCGCTTGATAGCCTCTATTTTAATGGGTTGCAGTTGTAATCCATTAGAGTTTATAATAAACCCTAAGTATTCGAGTTCTTTTTTGTAAAAGTGGCATTTTCTCGACTTATTTTTTAGATTTACCACTGCCAACCGCTTAAAAACTTCCTCCAGATGCTCCAAATGATCAGAGAAGGTCCTACTGAAGACATTGATATCATCTAAGTAGACTAACACGCAGGATAGCTTCAGGCCATTAAGTATTGAATACGTAGCTTGCTGAAAAGTTGCTGACACATTACATAATCCTTGGGGCATTCTGGTCAGCTGGTACAGTCCTTGTGCGGTAATTATCGCACATTTTTCCTGATCTTCTTTTGGCAAATCAATTTGCCAATAGCCTGAAATCAGGTCCATAGCCAAAAAAATTTCACCTCTCCCAAGCAATCAAGTGCGTCATCAATTTGGGGCAGCGGCTAGGAGTTTTTTAGTGATCTTATTTAGTTGGTGATAGTCAATCACTACTAAATTTGATCCATCCTTCTTTTTTATTAACAGGATCAGACTCGCCCATGGGCTCGATGACAGAACAAGTAACCCATGTTCCACCAACTTGCTTATCTCATTACTGACCTCCGCTTCCACTGTTCTTGACCTACAAACAGGTCTCATTCATAACGGTGGACATTCCCCCATATCAACTTTGTGGAATACATTTTTTGTGCTTCCTAAGTCATGATTGTTCTAAGCATATATTGTCCAATAATTTTCAAATAATTGGGGCACGTCCTCTGCTGATTCATAGTCAGATCAGCTAGTTGCTCACAATCCACTAGAATGTTGACACTTTTGGTAACTCCCACTTTAATCCCATTTTGGAAAATAATCCAAATTCATGAAAAGCATATAGTTCCACCATTGGGAGTAAGTGCAGAAATGCAATGGTCTGATTTTTTGCAATTTCCATTGGCTTTTCTCCCAGATTGGCTACTAATACTTGTATCTCTTCATGACTTGGCATTGAGATCCCTGGCGCAACACATGGTTTGATCCTTGATTTTTCTAGGGATTGATGATTTCTCCATAAAGTTGTTCAGGAAGTTCCACCATTAACCCAGTGTTAACTATGATTTGAGCCCCCAGGCGGAATAGTGTTCGCTGCGTTTGCCCTTAGAGGTATTCCCCGATTCTCCATAATTTCCATAGGCATTGGTTTCTGTTTCCATCTGACTAGTTTATAGTGAATGAGTATAATACCATCATTATAAATTAAATTAACAAAGTTTTTCTTCTTTGTCAGCGGAGTTTATCCTTTCCACTGGTAAACCAAAGGCAACATCTGCCCCAATATCTTCAAGGGTGTTTTCTCTCAAAATTGCATTTCATCCCATACTTCCTACAAGAACTCTGTCCTGATAAGTATGTCATAGTTTGGATTGGCCAGCACTATAGCGGGGGCTGACACCATCAGTGATCCAAACCAAAGTGGTAGTGCACTGTAGGCTCCACATGAGATGGTAACGACTGGTCCAGCCGTTTCATAGTCTTTTCAGTGCTCCAAATTTGGTGAGATTTTCATACGTTTTACTAATTTGGTGGAAACGATGTTGATTGGCGCTCCACTATCAATTATGGCCTGGACTCTTATCCTATTGACTAGAATATCAACATAGGTACACTCCAAGTACTGTAGTAAAGTATTTACTGAATGGATAACAGCCTTATTTGCCAAATCAAGTGTGTGGATTATCTTAGCAGATAAATTGGGGAATGACTCTTTGATCGCGCTGATAGGTAGAGATTCATTAGCCTCATCCAACTTCGTTTTGACTAGGTCTTCAGGGCTTTTGCCGGTTTTAACTTTCTCTGCTAACTGTCATACATAGGGCCAAGTGACCTCGCTAAAAATTTTGGGATTGATCCCCTTTGCTTTAGCTCAAGTTATAGCGTTAACGTCCAAGTTAATTCCCTGATGGAGAAGATCTGGTGAGTCAGCATTTACAAATAGATAAGAGATATCGATCTCCTCTTGCATTATGTCAGGCGGGACAGGTTTACCAGCAGTACTAGATTGTCCCTGATCTAGACTGCTGGTCCTTTTCCTGAATCTGAACCAGTCTCTTGAGGTTGAACGAGATTTATGTGATCCTTCAGCTTTCTTTCCCAACACTGGGCAGTTACATGGCCTGACTTCCCACATTGGAAACAATGATTTGTCAATTTGTCCGCTCATTTTTGAACTTCAGGTTTACTTCCCAACACAACTCAACCCTCAGATTCTTTAGATGGCTTGGTGAATTTAACAATTTTTTGGGCCTTCATTTGAATTACTTTAAACATATGATTGGGGGCATCAAACGTAGCTCCAAGCATCTTCAGATGGTCTACCATCTTAGAGGTTGTTGTTTCAGTCACTAGCACTGCCACCATAATCTGATGCAAGTCTCAGTAGAGCCAAAGTGCCAACTGCATGGCTATGCAGGCGTCAAATTCACTTAAAAAATTTTCTCCTGCCAAGATCTGAGCTTCTTAGTAAAAATTGGTTGGTGAAACAAGACAGGGTCTCATCTTTGAAGAATTGAATACCCATGAAATCTTGTTTATGATTTGCCATCCAAGCAGGGCTTCTGAACTCCAACATAATGGAAGTTTTGGCTTCCGCATATGACCAATTGTACCCATTGAGGTGAGGAAGCACCGGATTTTGGCAGTCTGTGCTAAGGCAGTTCATTACGGTTGCTGCTTTTTGTCAGTCCACATAGCTGAACATGGTATCTCAAATAAGCGGAAGAACGCCAGGGCGTTATCCTGGTGAAAGGTGGGCAATTTTGGCATATTTCGAAATTCCTCAGTTGCTCCACTAATAGGAGATCCTGACCCAGCTACTTGAGAAGCCATTGGAGTGACTTTGGGAGTCATTTCCGACACATCAGCAAATGGTTTAGGCATGTTCCAGGGGTGGAGAGGCCTTATTGCTTGGCGTTTCACATGCTTTTGCTTCAGCATCATTCGCCTCAAATTGTTCATGATCACATCAGTGTTTCTCCAACTTTTCTATATTCTTGGTCATTTTCGCCATTTCTTCATGAAACTGTCGGATGCATTCTCAATCTGCTTCCCATTTTTTCTGAAATAAAATTTCCTTGATGATTTCGCCCTCTTTCCACTTTAAAGAGGCAACTTTTCCGCATAAGTCATTATCAACTATTCCTAGTTGTTTGAGTGTTTCCTCCATCTTGAACATACGCTCCTCCAATGTACTAACATCCGCCTGAGAAGCTGAACTGAGCACATTTTCATTGATGGCCTGTAGTTCCAGCCCAGAGCATTCAAAGCTCTTCTTTAAAAGACATTGTTATTTTAAATAGGCTTTTGACAACTCAACTACCCCCTGTAGTTAGCACCAATGTTAAAATCTTGGGCTTTATTGCTCGTTTTTCACCCTTGATTTCAACTGCACAGATTCGTGGATCCTGGCGTTGATTGTTTAAGTAATTTTGATAGACTGGGGCAATAATAGTATAAAGACTATTTTAAGTTGATTTCCCAAAGCCACGTTGAGAGTAAAGTTCAACGCTAAACTGGTGCTTCTTCTTCTTGAAGATATTCTGGTAGGGAACACTTTCCCTATTCCCTTTTCACAGAGCCAGGCGGAGATTTTGATATTGCTAGTTCTAAGGATATTTGATCCTTGCAATCTTCTCTTAAGAGTGATGTTTAAAGTAACCAATGTTTAAACAACTAAAGCTAATATCAGTGTAAATCTAATTTTATTAGGGAATTATTTGGTTTTTATAGTTAGAATTGGCACACAACTTTTCAGCTATCTGATGAGAATATTTGTGCTCCTATACTGGTTTTGACCCTTAGTGTTAGGCACCAAATCTCGTTGGGTACCGTTGCCTTGGGTTTTGTAGGCAGAGTAATCCTTGGGTGTTTGGCGGACCAAACTATTGGTATTAAGTACACAAAACTGATTGTTTTGGCCAATGACAATTTCACTTTTCCTTAGGCGTTTGAACTTTTTGGTACTTTCTGATAACTCCAATCTTTTCTGTTCTGAACAGTTCCTTATAATTTGACTATTGAGGATTATCCCAATATTGAATTATTGCTTAATTTCATTGGGGATGATGCCCAATGAAATTATCATCTGTCAGCGGCCTCAAATATCATTGGGGATGATGCCCAACAATAATTCATATTCAGCGACTTCTAATATCATTGGGGATTTTGCCTGACAATATTCTCATCAGTCAGCCAATATTGCTGACCCTCTACAATTATAACATAATTGTCAAATCTCATATACGGCCAAAGGGTTGGACTATGTGGTCATCTCAATTCCAACAACCACTCTTCCTCCTTTCCAGTGGTGAATTTGCAATCCTACAAGGCAAGCACATCCACCGGTGGGTTTAGCAGAAGCCATCGTTTCTTATCCAGGGACTTAGTGGATGAGATTCCTGCTATGTTGAGAATCCCAATTGTTAGCAAGCTTAGAACGCCTGTTATGACTGCATAGGGTCTGATTGGCCCTGTGCAGAGGTGGCTTGCTTTTATTTGGACCTAGTTATAGGCCCTCATAAATGGTTTTGACTGGTGGCATATTTGATTGCCATTGAGGTGGCCCAGAGTTCCTATTTGGGTTCTCTGTACAGTGAGCACTATTGTCCTCCATCCTGTTGAGGGTTGAGAAACTGTTGAATTGTGAAACGTGTTTGTTGACTGGTACTTATATGGGTTGGGTTCCATTGTGTACAAGAAGGAAGTGTGCATTGTTCATTTTTTATTGAAATGCCACTGCTCATTATCTTGCGGCTGCTGGTCTATCTTAGAGGCTGTCATACTAGAGAATTGCTCATGTTATTGCTAAGTGTTGCGCTTGGCCACTTTTTCTAAGCTGCTACTTCCTTCTCATTTTTCTTTTACTGTTTGCCTTCTCCGCCACCTTTCTGGGCATCTTTGCTTCTTTAAGTTGCTCTGGGGAGACTGGTTGGACCACCTTTTAGTTAGCATGTGATCCCCAGAGGCGGGCTGTTAATGTGTCCCCCTAATCTTTTCCTTTGAACTTTTTTCACATCAATAAACTTTCTTCCCATCCATGTAGCCAGACAGGCATTGTTATATGACCTGCTTTATTGCAGCTAGTGCATATTGGCGGGCTCTTTTCTGGAAGGACTGAGAAAAGGAGAGACTGGTTCCCCTTTGGGTCCAAGATGTATGCTTTGCATGGGATTGTGTTAATATTACCCTTGGCGTCCATGCCCGGGCGTATCAGTGCTACAGCCTTGTCTGTATCCAGGGGGGCAAGAGGCGGTTTTTCTCCATTTCAAAATAAACTAGTTCTAAGTATGCTCTCAGGAAGCTTGTTAGCGGTGCCTTTAGTTCGTTCTGATTTTCAGTGGTTAGGAGATTTTCTAGTAACACAAACATCTTTTCATTATTTCAAAAACGGGTACATGTGATTGGGTATTGGCTGTAATTTTCTCAGACTCCTTGCCTACTCTTAGCTTAGTGTAAGTGACTACAAATGGGGCAATTATGGCAGCGTCCCCGGCCTCAGCAGTAGCAAAGCCAAGGTCTAAGGTTTTTATTATGAGTTTTTCAGTCAATCTTACATCTTCTGGGAAGCGCCCTGGGATAACCTGACAAACTGCTTAATATCATAGAGGTTCTATAACGCCAATGTTAATGAGCACACCAAATATACATGAGAACTTGGGAAATGCGTGGCTGATTTGCCAGTTTGGTGAAAATCTTGGACCAACTTGAGATAGTCACTATTTGGGACATATGGTCCCTTTTTTGCACTATGGCTAAAGTTGAACAGCTGGGCCTTCTAGCCCACGCTGTTCCCCGTCATTGCTGCTGCATAGGTGTGTATTTTCAGTTGATTCAGTCACTTTGTCATCCCATGATTGGACGCACAATCAAGACGAGTTTGATTAGTTGATTCAATTTAATCACCTGTAAATAAAAGAGGTGCTTATGGGAAAGAATAGTTTTTTCAAAACCCTGTACATATAATTGGGATGAAGTTTGGCTAAAAAATTCTCAATTTTCGCCAGTGTATAATGTTATAAAACCGTTTGGAATCTCACTAAGCTTATCTAAATTTAATGAATCTTTTGGTCTTCTCAGTCTAATTTTGCCCTATAGAACAGGAACTACTACTGATGAAGGCAAAATATAAGTTGGTGATTTTTGTCCTAATAGCTCGTTAACACTCTTATTAAGACTAACTCTGATTATATATATAATCATATAAAAGTGAATTAAAAGAATATTTATATTAGAAGATAAGATTTGATGATATTTCTACTTAGCCAGGCAATGGTATTTTATACCCTCTAGGGCATCTCTTGGCCATACATAGTGCATGCAATTTTCCTCATAGAATATTTTCCACCACAGTTCAGCCTAAAAACTGATACAACGGTGACCTTTTACTAGGTCTATTGATGACAAAATACTCTCACTCTTTGGAAACATTTCAGGTACAAAATTGCAAATCAAATGTGCAAAAGCGTCCTAAGGTCATCCCAAATTGACTTTTATCTACAGCTGACACGATATGATCATTGGGAAATTTGGCATTGGTATAAGTTTATGATGCGTTTATAATTGGGACTCAACAATCTCTTAATAGCACTAGATACTCCCTTTCAGACTGCCATATGCAAGTGCTATTGTGCTGATTTTCAAGCATTGACATATAAAATATTTGTAATAAAGGAGGAAAACTGATTGCAATAAATCAAGGGGCAAACTATAAGTACCGTTTGCTCATAGGATTTAAGGTGAAACTGGGTATTGATCCCAGGGCAAATTTCTTGAATAATATGTCAATTTTATGCACAGTTAATTGTGAGGGGTTTTCTAATTCATCTTCAAAGTAATTGGCCAGAATTGATAAATTTATAGGAGTTTCATTGGAGTCAACCACCTAATCTGACACTTCCCCCACTTGACTGGAACATAAGACCTGAGATTTCCAATTAGTTTACAATAATTGTCAACAGTCAGCTTTGGTTTTGGCTCGATTTCTGTTGATTTTGGAGCCAGACCTCTTCCCTCTTTGAGAACAAATAATAGCTATCAATTGTATTTTAAGTAATAATTTATATACATAAATTAGATTATTTTTAATCTTTTATACTTTTTATTCTTTATTACTTATTTATTTATTTATTATAATTATCTTATTTTACTATAATTTATATTTATTTTGCAACGTTAGTATTATATGCATATGTTCTTTAATCAGCCAATTTATTTTATTTTACTTACTGTGGGGAAGGCTGACCATGGGATGGACACTTCCGAATGTGACTCAGACGAGACAAAACTTAGTACCAGGGGAGGCACCCCAGAGAAGCGATGCTATCTCTTGTTGCCAGCGGGAACGCCACTTATGGGAAGGGGGAGGGAACGTGTGTAGGGGACGTAGCCACTATTGAGCACGTGTGGAGGAAGGGGTCTGATTTGATGAACCAGACTGGGAACCAGGAGGAGACCAGCTGTCAGCGACGCGGTGGGAGATATCCAAACATCCACGCTTGAAAGTGATCCACCAAATGTGACCGGAATCTGTGGACAGCTTCAGGGAGGGTGGGGATGGATCCAGTGATGGCATCCAAGACAATCGTGTGGATAGTCCACATGGCGATTGCAACCACCAGAGCACGGAGGGAGGGTGGGAGGGGGAGGTCATTGATGAAGCAAACATATCTCTTGACAGACTAAAGGGATGTGTTTGATTCTGGCCTAGCAGACGTTGGACTTCGCGCCATATTACTTTAGAGGTGGGGCACTTCTCCAGGCGGTGAAACAGCGTTCCATACTGGCCACACACGACACAGGATGAGTGTAAAGCATTAGAGCGCTCAGCTGTACGATACACCCGCCTCAGGCAGCGCCACACATGGGAGCGGACTTAAGGCTGCAACAGAGGATGGTGTGCGTATTTCCAGATAGTCTTTTGGGTCTCAGTGGAATAAGGGATGTCCATCATGTCCAGGTAGTCCACCCTGGATAGGACTTGGGGTCGAATGGGGATCACACATCATCATGGATGGGTAGCCCCTGTACCTCTTGTGTGATATGAGGAGAGGGGCGGCCTCTTTGGGTTGTATGTCCACTAATAAGAATTCTCCACTTTGCGCTTCGCATGGATAGTAGGATTCGTTTGTAGTGGGTTTTGGTTCCATGAGGACCTGTGGCTGATTTGTGTGATGCGAGGTATTTCATCAGGGAGTGGGGGTTTGATGGATTGTTGAGGCCCAAGGCTTGGGAGAAGTTGGAGTGGGCTGCGCGGGACCAGTGTTGGGATGGGAGTGTAGGAGCAGTTACGGCCGCAATCCAGGTGCCCAGGATCTTGGCGGCATGGGCTTTGAAGTCAAGTAGGCCCATGCCACCATGATGATGAGGGCCAAACATGACCTCTAGCCGTACTGGTGGAGGGCGGCCTGACCAAATCCAACCTTGTAGCAAAGCATACAGGGATTCGAAGAAGCTTGGGGAGAAGGGGATGGCGTGGGCTCCAAACCAGACTTTGGATAGGAGCATAGAGTTGACAAGAACAACCCTGCCAGTGAGGGTAGTAGGGTGGGCTCTGAGAGAGGCGATTCGCTTCGTCACGTTGTCCAGTATATGGCACTCCATTACTGCTGACGCGTATCCACCTGCCTCCAACCACACGCCCAGATGGCGTACCGGTCCTATGGTAGGTTGTGGCACAAAGGGAGCACCAGTGGAGCGGTGTGTTTTGAGTTAGTAAGGCGTGGACGTGGGCGAGCAGATGGGCCAGGTTGGGAACTACTTGCTGGGGCCCAGCAGTTCTGAAACTGACCAAGGAGGATGATTTCGGTTTTGGAGGCGTTCAGTGCCGCGTTGCTTACCCGGGAATATTCCTGAATGAGGGCTTCAAGCGCGCGTGCATCTTTGTTCTTAGACATCCCCACCACGCAATCATCTGCCAATGCCATCATCTTGACTGGGGTTTGGCCTGGCACATGGACCCCAGTGAGTTGGGCATTCACATTTCGCAGTAGTGGGTCAAGGCTGAAGTTGTATAAGAGTGGGCTCAGGGGGTCCCCTTGTCGCAGGCCCCTTTGAGGACG
The DNA here is from genome assembly GCA_022478985.1 of Massospora cicadina. NCBI lineage: Eukaryota > Fungi > Entomophthoromycota > Entomophthoromycetes > Entomophthorales > Entomophthoraceae > Massospora > Massospora cicadina. The sequence goes on along the minus strand of JAKSZP010000506.1, from coordinate 45,633 downwards.
GACTACTTCCGTTAGGAAACCTGGGCCGCGCACTGCCATTGTTGCAGATTCCGTGAGCAGCATCACCCAGTTAATGAAGCGGGGAGGTAGGCGGAATTTTTGGAGGCAGGCCCTAAGGTATTCCCAGTTTACTATATCATAGGCCTTTTGTTGGTCCAAAATACAAGTGCCCCAGAGGCTGTGGACTGACACACATTAGCTACAGAGTGCACGTTATCCCAAATTGACCTTCTGGGGAAAACTGAATTGTTCTGGGGAGATGGTGGCAGATGCTACAGTCCCTAAACGGTTAGCCATGATTTTTGTTAAAATTTTGGTGTCTGTGTTTGTTAGAGAAATGGGGCGCCAGTTGGCTAAGTCTAGCCTATCCCCTTTCTTGAAGAGTGTGACTGTAAAGGCCTCATGTCCTCCTGGGAGGAGGCGCATATCCAACAGGCTTTGGTTGACTGAGGCTAGCAGCAATGGGGATATATATTTAAAATATTTTTTGTAGAACTCATATGGAATGCCATCTGGGCCTGGGCATTTTCAGTTTGGTGCACCGTGAATGGTAGTCCATAATTTGTTCGGAGTAATTAAATTCATTATTTCCAGGTATCAGAAAATGGTGCGGATATGAGCTCTGTCAAGAAATTCCGCCATTTCAGCCAGCTGAATTGGTTTGGCTCGGTATAACTTGGAGTAATATCTTTACGTTTCAATTGCCACTTCAGCTGGTGTCTCCACAATAGAATTTTCCGATCTTCGCACCTGTGTGCAGGCCACGCTCTGGCGTGGTGCAAAATTTTTTGAAGAAGTATGCGGTGCACTTGTCACCTTTAGTGATGCATGTGGCCCTGTATTGGATACAAACCCGATGTTTGTGTTGCCTTTCAAGTGCATTGAGGTGGGCGGCTGCCTCCGCCCACTTCTGGCCCCATGCAGGGCTATATCCTGAGGCTGGAATGTTGGACTCCAAGTGGGCCAATTCCGCCAGCGCATGCGATATAACCACTGATGTGGCTTGTGAGCGTCTGGATGAGAGATGGCGATAGTGGCGGATGGTGTCTTCTTTGAAAGTTGCTCATGTGGAAATGGGGTCCACACAAAATGGTGCAACAAAACAATTTTGCCAAAGTTGCCTCTTCCACCCATGTGGAAAATCCTGGCGACGTGAGCTCTGGGGGGCGGATTTTGCACCAATGTGGGGCCTTTGCAACTGTGATGGGTAAGTGGTATGTTATCGAGACCAGTCGGTGGTTGGAGAATTCCATTTTCTTTATTTTGAAGTGGGAGATGTGGGGTTGGAATTTCGCCGGTGCTAGATTAAGGTCAATGCGGGTCATGGACCTTAATTGGCCGTTGTGGACGTGGGGATGCATCATGTTTTTGAGCAGTGGGGCATGTCACAGCAGCGTATCCATTAACCTAAGGGTGGCTTTTAGAATGCATAGTTCTACGTGACCCTGTGGGGCGTGGGGTGAGGGCGGCCACCAGTCCGTTGGTGAGGTTAGCCAACAGTTCATGTCACCAATTAGGAAAGAATTGGGGGGGGTAGCGGGAGGGATTTGACTGACGAGAAATATTCCCAATGCTCATGTGCACCGTTTGGGGCGTAAATGTTGATGATTGTGTGTGCAATATCGGCCCATGAGAAGGTGACAACAAGCAATAAGCCATTTAGGAATGTTTCTGAAGATGTAATTTGAAAAAATTGTTTTTCTGAATTAGCACCCCACAGTGCTTCAACCAAAAGGATAGGGATGGTAGGAGCATTGTTTTCCAAGCTTCCTCAGAACCTCATGGACAGTGGGACTCCTGGATGGCCAGGATATCCACGGGTAAATTGTTTTGTAAAAAACTCAGTTTCCTAGCCTGGGACGGGGAGGCCTTGAGTCTGGCGATACGCAGCATCCCTAGAGTGAAGGTTTCCCCCATCGCACCTTAGGTGCGGAGGGGTGGGCCCCCGGGCCCACCAGCCTCTTCCAGGTCCCCACGGACTTTCACAGCAGCGCGGGTATTAGCAGCAACGCTATTAGGGTTTTTGTTAATTTTTGCGGAAAGAGTTGCATTGGCTTTGGCCTTCGCTTTTTGTTTTCCGACGTTGGACAAATTTTTTGTGGTGCGGATAAGTTTGGTGCTCGTTGAGTGGGGCAAAAAAAATTTTTTTGGTTGGGATAGGTCCCAAGTCAGTTTTGACTGGGGCTTGGGTGCAGCGATTGGGTGAGATCAAATCTCCCATCAGATCCTCAGATTGAGTGGCCCGTTCGGCATGGGCCTCCCAATCTGATTGGGTGATGGATTCCCGAGTTGCTTCTGCCGCGAAGATCTCCATGTCCTCCTGGCATTGTGAATGTGGGATGGTGGTGGTGGCCTTGGCCACTTCCTTGGCCGCGGTCCTATGGGCCTGCTTGGCCTTCTTCTGCTCCTGTGGGGAGATGGGCTTTACCAATAGGTAGCAGCCTTGTGCTCCCCACAGGAAAGCCTCCTTGGTGCTTGTGGTTGGTTCGTAGTGCGCCTCTCCACTGGCCATGGCCGCTGAGGGGTGCTCTTGGAATGTGACGCCCTCTTTGATGGGGCATGCATGTGCCTTATGGCCGAACGCATCACAGTGGGTACAAATGGGGGGCGCGCTGTCCACAGTTACCCAGAATGGGTGGGTGGTGTGCCCTGCAATGTCAATAAAGGTGGAGTGCGGGATCTGGGTTAGGTCCTTCGCAATCTCCTCAGTTGGGGTCAGAACTGTGATGGCTTTGCCAGTGCACAGGTGTGGCATCAGTGTGAAACGTTGCATTTCAAAAGATTGTATTTCGCCATATATGGCGAGACCATCTTTCAGGTGTTGCTCTAAAATTTCATGTTTTACCGTAGTAGGAAAAAAGTCAAACGTGAGGAAAATGTGGTTTGATTTTGTCCATCTGGTGCATTTAGTTTTGTTGACCCATTGCCCTTCGGGGAGGTTGACCACTATGCGCACCGCTGCAGCCTCATCTGCTGCTATTTTGCTTTTGAAACCTAGGTCCAGCCAACTGTGCATCATGGAGTGAGGTGCAACGTACACCACGGTTGGGAAAATTTTGTGTACATCTTCACAAAATTTTTCCCATAGGGCCGTTTTTTGGATGTCCAGATACACACGGACTCCAAATTCCACCAACAAAAGTGGCTGGGAATGTGGTGTGTTGATGTACTGGTTGCATTGTGCTTGCCACACGAGTATCTCCGGGGAAATTGTGACCGCCAGTTTTTTTAGATTTTTTTCTATTCCGCCAGATTCTCTGGGGCGTTTTTGAACGTTAGAGGCCGCGGGCCTTCCACCTGCTCCTCTTGCCTTGCTTGCCCAACTGCTCCCAGACATGGGCGCAGACTAATCCCCTCTATGAGATTATTAATCTAGATTTAGTCTTGAATTGAATGGGTTGCAAAAGTGTTTGCAACGTGAAAGAAAAGTATCAATCAGCCAATTTATTAAGCCCTCTTAAACACTTTGCGCGGACATGGTTGTATATATGGCTGGTCCTAACTTCCTTGATTTTATATGTGATTTTGATATCTTCTTAATAATCTTAATTGGCCAACCCAAATGTAATTTAACTTGTGTAATTTCCCTGATCCATGGGTGTTACAAAAAAGAACCTAATCGCCTACTTCAAAGTAGGCCAAATTAGAGCGTTTTTGCATACCCTTTTCACGTTGGGTTTTTTAATAGGAAAGCTGTTGTCAAAGGCTTGATATTGCAATTTGATTAGGGTATCAGCAAGTTTCTTGACATATTGAAAATAAAACTTCTCCCCAGGATCCTCTAGAACCAAATATAGTAGCAATAATAAGGAAGGATGTCTTCCATATCTCAAATGGAAAAGTGACATCCTGGTAGCTGAATGATAGGAATTATCATAGGCAAAGATGGCTGAACTCAGGAAGGTGCTCATAAGACAGTTTGTCAAATTTAGTTTTTGGATAAAATACACTAACGTCCCATTTTCTTGCTAAACTGTACAATTGGCTTTAAGATAATGGAATGGAAAGTACGCCTCTTTTTTCTATTAACTGGTTGAGTTCAGTGTGAACATTGGTGGTGAAATTAAGTTCCATATTCTGTAAGTATGATTTGTGGATACCCAAGCTTGTGGATGATGTTTATGACGATAAACTTGTCTGTAATTGCTGCTCCTTCTCCTCAAATGGACTAAGCTTCAACCCATTTTAGTAAGTGGTCAATAGCACAATAATATAATTGGCCTTTAAATTATTTAGGGAAGAGGGTCAAAAATATCAATTACATGGTATGGCAGGCAAACTTAGGCTGAACAAGCTAATATAATCTAATTTTAGAACAGTTTTCACCTTGACACTCCGCACTGCACTCTAGCTATTTCGTAATGTTAAAATTCATTTACTCTCAATAATTTAATCGCTTTAGATGCTCTTTTGTCTTTATTAAATCCAACATTCCCTATGGCCTAATGGGCAGCCAATATTATGTCCGTTTGGGTAATGGTTGTGAAAATATATACTTTCTACCCTCAACAATCTTGTAAAGTGTCCTGTTTTCAAAAATTGTAACTTGTATAAGTCCAATATTAAATTTGGGCTAATTTAGGTTCATCTTGGTACTCTCCGTTGATCAGCTTCTTAAACAACTCATCACCGGCCAAATTAAGTGTAGTGATAGTAGCAGTCAGGATAAGCAGTCAGCGCTCTGTTGCTTTACCCCCATATGATGCTCAATCTTTAATTATAGGCTTAAAGCTTCAACGTCCAGCAGGCTAATAAGCCCTCAGGCTCCTTTAAATTGTTTAGCCATCTTAGGGATGCATGGTCAGTAAAAACTGTGAAGTGTTTGCCATGAAGATAGACCCAAAATTTCTTGCAAGCAAATAACCACCATACAGTACCATTGTGTTACTATATATTTTTCCTTATAAATTTTTAACGTCTGACTAGTGAAGGCAAAAGATTTTCTTTGCCATCCTCTCCCATATGAGATAATAAAGCTCTGACTGCCATGAGTGATGCAACAGTTTGAACAATAAATTAGCTATCAAAGCCTGGATATTGGCTAATGGGGGCCACCAATAGTACTGGACTAACCTGATCAAATGCTTCTTGACAATTAAGATTCCAGTTAAATGGGACCTTGTCCTTGATCTGATGAAATAGTGGCTCTCCGTGTTGTTCAAATTGGCAATAAAGCGGTGATAGTAACCATCATTCCTAAGAAAACTTGAATATCACACTTTGGCTTGGGTCATTTCTTTTATATATGGCATCTAACTTATAGTTGAGGCAAAAGTTCTACTTTGTCAAATACTAAGCCAAGATATTCCTGCTGATCTTTTTGAATTGCCAATTTCTAGCTTAATTTCAAAGTTTGCAGATGCTAACCTTCTTAAAACCTCCGATAATTGGTTCAGGTGGCCATCAAAAGTGTAACTGAAAACATTAAAGTTGTCATGGTACACTAATACATATGACAACTTTAAATCTCTTCATATTGTGCCATAGCTCTCTGGAAGGTAGCTGGGGAATGCATAGCCATTATTGCATTCTTATTTACTTTAATAGGCCCTCTTGGGTTATTATTGCACACTTTTCACTCTCTTCTTCAGGAATGTCAAATTTGCCAATACCCACTAACGAAGACCACTGACTAAAATAAATTTGTCTCCTCTAGCCTGTCCAAGGCATTATAAAACCATGGAAGAGGATAAAAGTCCTTTTTTGTGATGTTGTTTAGTTTCCTGTAATCAATAGCTAAACAATTGCTTGTTTCCTTTTACTTTTAAAATTGGCGTGGCCCAGGGCTTTTTGATGGCACTAGCATGCCACAATTAAGAAGCGTCTTAATTTCCTTTGAAACAGTTTTTTCAGATTTTTTGAGTGTCTAAATTGGATGTAATCAAATTGTTCTTGATCTCCAATATTTATACTGTAGATGGCATCCTTAGAGCACCCCAAGTCGAAATTGTCTTGCATAAATAATTTCCTTTATTCTGAAAATAACTCCTGAGCTTGACACTTCCTAGGTTTGTTAAAGTTACTCAAATTAGACATCGGGACAACGTTGTTAATGTTGACTATATCCTTGTCTGGAAGCCCTATTTCATCTGAGTTCCAAACTCATAAAATGAGTTAATTTACGTGATAGGAAATAGATGTAGAAATGTGATTATCTGATGTCTTGTTAACATAATGGATTGATTTTGTAGGTTTACATATAATATGAATTTCCTCATGGCTAGAGAAATAATACCAGGTGCAATGTTTGGCCTAAATCATGATTTGGACCATGGTTGATATACTTTGCCATAAAGTCCTTTTAGGATTTTGATTGTCAGTACAGTAGGGATGACTACTTGAATTCCTGATGATAGGTAACAAGCTGATTTAACTGAAGAGGAATGGCCTTTGACTCATTGATTTACATAGCAATGATTTAATCTTTGATAGTGCTTTACATACTCAATTAGGATCATTCCATCTTTGTAGGCCAGATTTATGTATAGATTAGGCTTCTTTTTCTCAGTTGCTCCATCCTTGTTATAGTACAGCAGGATAGTCTGGCTGATAATGGCGAGAGTATCATCTTTGTAATTCATAACAACTTTAGATCTCCTCAGAAAATTAGTCCCAATTAGGATATCATAGTTATAAGTGGCAATTCTATGGTATGTGATGTTATTTCAAACAATTTGAAATGGGGAGGTAAGGTAGTATATGCTCTTTTGATTTATTTTGTATGCGCTCCTGCTATGCCATATTCCTGACAATGGGCAACACCAGATGAAATTTTCAAGTTTTTTAACCAAGCTTATGCTGACTATATTGGTAGGAGCTCCAAAGATGATGATGGCCCAATATCAGACCTTAGTTACTGCTATATCCACATATGTAAATTTGGAGTAGGTTTGAAGGTATTTATTGAGTGAATACTGTGATTGTTACCTGATTAAAGATGTGATTTCAATTTCTCTCAGCTCAGCGTAACTTTCTGAGCAATTTATTCGATAAATTAAAAGCAAACACTTAATTGCACACTGAAGTCTTACTCCAATGTCGTCGGATCCCCCACCAACTGTCCCAGCGTAGGGAAGTGGTGAAAACCCCCCTCCATTTTCCATCCAACATGAAAATGCGCTTGGACTGGCTCTCCAAGTCATTCCAAATCCTTGGGATGATTCGTTCCTCCTAAGGATCTTGATGCCCATCTTGCCCAAACCCAAGCGGTGCCCCACTGCCCCCTGGTGCTCCCCCAGAGCAACGTGCATTTTGGCCTTAGGGTCAAATATGGAAAATTCTTCCCCTACGATGACCAGTCCATTATCAAAATGGCTCAGATGGTGATGACACCAGCCTGTTTTATTAACTTCTGCCCTTATAAGGGGTACTTTGATTTTGGTTTCCCCTGTGAAGCTGATGCAGCCACTGTGGCAACGGTGCTGCTAATATTCAATAATATTCCCCTCCCAATAACTTGGACCTTGCTCCCAATGGACACCACCTTGGTAGTCCAGTTCGCTGGTTTGCCCGCCCACCTCCCCCCAGAAGTGCTCCACCAGGAGCTGATGGAAGGTTTGGCAGCCTACAGATCCAACCCCATCTTACAATTTGTGGTCCCAAATGAGGCCACACGCCTCGCTGGGCCTTGAGCATATGCCACAATAAGCCCTGAATTTACAAAAATTTATTTGGCAATTCCACCTCATGCCACCATCCCATCTACCCCTGACCATCCATTCTGGATCCATGTCGAGGGTGGATGGACGATTTGTCCATCCTGTTTTGAGTTAGACCACTTGAAACGCAAATTCCCATACTCAGAAACTTCCACTGACGCCGAAAGTTTGCCCAACGCCCATAATCCGCCACCTACCCTGCACCAACTCCAACATGGGGTAAAACCTACCTTCCCCTCCTCCAATGCCTGATGCTGCAGCTGCACCTGCAGCCACCAATCAGCATCCACCTTGCCTCAAGGCCATGTATAGTTCTTCCAATCAAGTGCAGAAATTGGATCCCAGTTCGATCCCAGGCAAATTCCAGAAAATCAGCCAATCCTCAACCATATGCCGATTCCTCAATCCAATTCAACCAAAGCCCATGGGAGTATTTGGATGAAATCAATGAATCAGGTAACGTCATTGAAAAACCATCTCTGCAAGTTGAGCGGCTCTGTAACACAGAATGGGATGCAAAATTTCTGCCTCAGTGCTATATGTCCCACAACCTAATGCCAAACTGTTCTACAGTGACCACCAGCTTGCAGTAGAAGCAGCTGCCACACCAGATTGCCATCCACTCCACAAAGCTGCTGTCAAATCTGTGGCTGCGCTCGCAGGAGGAATTCCACCTCCTGTTATCCCCATAGATTTTACTGCACAAAGTAAGATCAACATGAAAATTTTACACAAAAACGTCACTGAAGCCATCCAGAACGTGGTAACAGTAGCCCGGAATCTGAAAGCAAAAATAACCTGAACTAACATGGCCACATTTGTTAAGTTCCCAGATGCCCGCCTCAAAGCTGAAGACGCTTTGGTCAAATACATTATTGGCATTATGATAATTAACAACTATTTGGAAGTTCCAGTCATCAGGGATATTGAACCCCAAACCACCGATGCCCCCACACCCCTACTATCTGCCTAACATGCACCCTACTCTGGAATGAGATGGATGTGGCTGAAGATGAGCCCCCCGATCTCCTCCCCATCCACCATTGAGGGATAGCAGTATTTGCTACCCACCTGGTTGGATATTTGTCAGGTATGATTCAATTGATCCGTCCATTTTGGGCGCTTTGTTTGAATCATTAATTTTTTACTATGATTTTAGTTTTAGTTTGGTAATGACCATCCTCTGGTCGGCTTACCTTGGTTAAATAAAGATGTGATTTCAGACTTGAGTTGATATTTGGAAAGTTATCTGCAAAAGTTTCTATAAGAATGGCCACTTGTATGCTATGAAACAAAGGCAGGTCAATTGAGCATACAGGTTAAATGTCGAACTCTTGATTAATAATCTGCTTTCCATAGGGTTTAGATACTTATTAATTGGTTTTTTTGGTAATTTTTATGGTTTAGTTGCTTTTGCTTTAGCATGAGTAGTTACCATAAAGACATTACTAGCCACAATATGATGGAGATTATATTTAGCAACACCTGTAAGTCTGGGAAAGCGCCCCTTGCGCTTGGACTAAGTGGTATTCCCTTTCCCTTCCAAGAGGGGCCCAAAGAAGCCAGAAGCCCCCACATCTCCCATGGCGACTTTGCCATGTGTTGGGTGAGCGTTGGGTTATGGCCTACCCTCTAAAGGTTCCGCCGCCTATCACTGTATTATCACTGGAGAATTGCTACAGCGGATTGAAAAAATCTGCATTGAGGTCTCAGCAGATAAAAATAGTGTGGGTTGGATGTGCTGAGCCTCTCTCATAGGCTGATCTTGAATTTGGCAAAATCAGTTAAAAAACAACAAATCATCCACTTCAGCGTCAAATTTTTGATCTAAAAACCCCACAAGTATGACTGGGCGCCAGAGCAATCCAGTGAAGGCGTGTTGGAAATCCTAAACCCGTTCCTGACCACTTGGGACCATCTCTACATGGTATGGTCCTGGGAGGCTACTGTTACTCATTGAGCGAGATGTCATCACTCAAATTGGCGTAATTATGGCAAGACCGCAATTCAGGCGTCTGAGGACAAACTGATGATTCAGCCCGCTGCTGATACCCTCAGAGTCAGTTTAAATTGAATAACCCCCACTTAAAGTTCCACCAGTTTTGGTTGGACACTTGAGTGCCCCATTACATGCATCCCAAAGCTATTCTTAAATCGACTGAGCATTTAAGCAATTGTCCCACATAGGGAGGATTGACAGTCAATTTTCATTATAAAATTTTCAAAAAAGTTCCCCTTTTCTGAATCTTTTTTTTATTATAAATTAACCTTTTCTGGTATCATGCAACACCCATTAATGTTGAATTATGGGCTACGCAACAACTGGGACATTGTGGCCAATTTAGCGGCTTTGGTGCCCTCTGCCACTAACTGGGATTCCCACGCTCAAGACCTCTTAAAGTTTTCTCCACTAACCGAAGTGATCCACCACCAGGATCTCAGCATTTGGTGGGAAAATTATTCCCACTCTGGGTGAGAATCTGCACTCTTGCTGACTGCTTTATTCCAACCCCCTCATGGGGGAACCCATACCTGACGTCCCAATCCAACTGTTTCTTTACATCCAAGCCTTTGGGCTCTGGGGCTGCAACAGCCTGGCTTTTCGCTGAGTTGCTTCTCATTTTTGTGTCCCGTAGGCGCTCATTATTCACCTACCTTTCAGCCCATCTAAACGTCGTCCAAGCAGCAGTGCCTCTGGTTTTCTGGTTTGCCTTCTGGGTGCTCTCACACTCTGACTGGAAGGCTAGTATAAACTTTATTTTCCACTTTCCTGACAACTTTATCAGTCATAGAGAGTTTTTCAGGGTCAATGGAATGGTTTAGTGATATCGGTGGGGTTAGAGTACACAGCCTCTACTCCACCTGCTTTTTCCTGCCTCATCATCATTGTTGATTTATAGGGCAACATTGACCCCAGGGTTTTTTAATTTTAACATTGGCTAGTGATATGTTTTTTTACCACAGCTGTTGCATGTAATAGGTTCATACTTCTGGAGGTTGGTTTTTGGTTTGTATTCTGGAAATTGTCCTTGGTTGAACATTTGTTATTTTATGGCCCAAAAATCAATATTTTTTCTAACTTTGGTTGAATTAGGGGCGTTGAAAATGCTGTCAATGCATGTCAAGTAATCAGTATATTCTTGTGTTCCCATGTCTCAATTATATGCTGGTATCATGACTTGGTGCAAATTATGATAGGGCTTAACTGCATGCTCCATTGCAATCTTGGATTTATTTAAGGTATGTTAACCAGGGGACAGACATTACCAAAGCTCAAAGAGCAAAAAATATGAATGAAAAGACCTAACCAAACAGAATGAGTCAACTGCCCAAAATGAGTGAACAAAACACAAATGAACGAGATCACAACCAACCAGGTGGACAACGGTGAGCCACTAATCCCACCATGGCAGAAGGGGAAAGAGGATTGGGGGCTCAACCTTGGCATCAGATTCCTCCTCATTGGTAAGAGTGCAGGTTAAGGTGGTGAGCAATAGTGTGGGGTGGTCAGCGACATCTGGGTGGAGAGTACTTATGATTGGTTGATTATGATAATTACCTGCAGCAAAAATTGCACCTAGGTACTGGGAAGGCAGTTGTCCACATGAAGGTGGATGGAAGGGAGCTGGGATAACAAAGTGGCGGTGGCGCAGGTGGCTTTTGACTTGTTTTTGAAGCTCCAGCCACTTTCTGGATAGCGTCAGTTGTTCGTTTGTGGAGGTTAAGGATGTCACGTTTGCCCTGTGGGGACAGGGTCAGGGAAATAATGGAAGGAGGGATACCCTTGGCTAGTATTACCACTGATCCATCAGCACCCTTGCGGATGTTGCTAATATCTGGGTGATCAGCTGCTGCTACAGCGAGCTGGTGGGCAGAGTGGAACACATAGGCGTCCAGCCAGGGGCCATAAAACCGCCAAGGGGTCTGAACGGGATTCTGTACCTGGATAAATCCTTTGATTTGGACTTCTGAGTCTTTGATAACATTTTTTCACTTCACTGATTTCATCCAATGTGGTCCATGGGTAAAAATCATATTGTAAATTGGGGTGGTGAGTTTATGGGCTGTGGCTGTCAATTAAGTAATAATGTGGGACTGAACCATTATTCAATCTGTCTTCTGATTGGTTGAAGCGCATGTGGCACTTGGCTGAGGAGGGTCTAATTGCAGCTGCAGGCGCTGCAGCAGCTGCAGGTTTTGGGGAGGGGGGAAGGATTGTATCCTGTACTAGAAAGGCAGTGGGGTGTGTGGCATATTGGTGGCCAGATGGCAACGCAGGCCCAGCAGATGCAGCAAGATATGGCATTTATGCTTCAAGTGATTCAACTTAAATCAGGATGGACAGATAGTCCGCCTGCCCTTAACACGGGCCCAGAATGGGTGGTCAGGGGCAGAAGAAATGACAGCACAGGGGGAATTGACAAAGCAATTTTGTTAAAATTTAGGCTAGTTGTGTTAAATGCCTGAGGCCCAGCGAGGTGAGTGGCCCCATTGGGGACCACAAACTGGAGGATGGGGTTGGATATGTACGCAGACAAACCATCCATTAACTCCTGATGGATCACTGTGGGGAAGGTGAGTTGGCAGCCCCTAAACTGAACCACTATAGTGGTGTTGGTGGTGAGCCAGGTGCGCATTGTGGGGATAGGGGTGCCATGGAAAACCAGGAGTACAAGTGCTGCAGTGGCAGCGTCAGCTTCGAAGGTGAAGCTGAGATCAAAATACCCTTATAAGGGTGATAATTTATAGATCCAGCTGGCAGTATCACTGCCTGGGCCATGTCAATAATGGCTTTCTCAGCATATGGGAACAACTTCCCATATTTGACCTGAAGGCCAAAATGCAACTGGGATCAGGGGGGAATGAGTGGGCTGCAAGGCATGGCCTGGGCATGTGCCAGGTGGATGTTGAGATCCTTGGGCGATATAAACCGACCTGAGGATTTGGTAGGACTGGACAAACCAGTATGAGCGCATTTTCTCATTGAACAGAAAACGCTGGATGGGGATTCACCACTGCCCCAAATGGGAGCAGACAGCAGAGGTTCTGAGGTCATTGGGGATCAAATGAAGAGGTAGGCGGTAGTCGTAGGTTTAGAAATTTTTTACTTTTTTTATTAAAATTGCTTGATAGTTACTCTGAGCAGAAAGATCCATTGCAATTATAGCTTCAAATTTGGTTATCACATAATAACTGAGTAAGATTTGCACCTCATGGTAAATCCTATTGGAAAATTCTTTTATAGTCGCATTCTGCTTGAATTTAGATTCTGGAAGCTTGCGTTTCCAATGCCAATAGTTTTACAGGCCCCCAAAAAACTCATATCGCTGCACTCTTTGAATCCATATAAAACCATTCATCAGTCAAATAGAACATAATGATACAGCTGTGGTAGTTGAGCAAGCTGAATTGCAAAGATGCTTTTGCATGATCTGATACTCCTTACATTGCAATCTCAAGTAGCTTAAGAATATATTGAGTGTTCTTATCCCATTTGACTTTGGTAAGTCTAGGGGTTTGAAGTCATCTCTCCCTGTTTGGGGTTTAGGCGCTGCACTCCTTCTACTACTTGAACGTTTGGCAAACCATCAGATAAAAATTGGGCCTTTTTATCATTAGGGAGTATCTGTGATCAGGATTGATTCCAAAACTTTAGGCATAAGATTGGTGTTTGTTATGTTAGTTTCTGCATTGTTATCAATTCATGATGATTAAAATTTCATGATATTGCTCCAAACTACTAAATTCTGAAGTTTGAGTTCATGATTCAATTGGTTTCTAAGTTCTTTCTTTGCCAAATGAACAAATCTTTTTTTATTTTCTCCATCCCCAAGGCTGATCAAACAATGATAACTTTTCCTCTTGTTATATATGGCTTTTTTCCAAGGTTGTCACGTTCCTTTTTAATAAAACTTGTTTGACATCATACAATCAATATCTTCTTTCAGACTATCTACTTGAGATATGTTTTTGCTACTTGCATTCTGAGTTGCTAATTCTCCTGTTTAATTTCAGCGTTTCTGGACTGCAATCTTGTTACAACATCCTATATTTTTCTCTCATCTTTAATCTAATCATCCTATTAATCTTTATTTGAGACTGCTGGCAATGCAACAAAATCTTTGGTTTTCTTTTATAAGACACCCAATTCAGTTAAAACATACTCATGAAAGTGAACTAGTTTTAATTTTAAAAACAGATGGTCTTTTTGGGCCAAAGTAGCCTTTGTGGTTAGTCGTTCTGTTTAAAATGATAGGAAAAAAGAGCTTCTGGCTTTTGCAGTGTCTATACAAATTTTGTACCCATTTGTGTGACATCACATTGTGAGTAAGAACTTCCGTGGCTACCTTTAGGACTTTTACACTTAGTTGTTCCTCAAGTGTGTTTAATCTTTAATGAGCATAATTAGCATATTATGTCTTGGCCACAACTACCTTTCAGATTATACCAAAACTGGAATTGAATTTTTTTCCAGTAGATTAGATTGGAAAGTTCATTCTTGATCTTGTACATGGTAGATTTTCGTGAATTTCAAATTTTGTTTGGTAAGAATTTTCTGGATATACTTGATTGAGGGTTGAAAAAAGGTAATCAGGAATTCATTAATTACTTGACTGTTTGTGAGTTGTCTGGCAACGACTGCCATGGTCGCCTCACAATACTTCATGTACATCTCATTATTGAGTGCCTAATCCTTAATATAAAACAGGATAAAAGAGGGATTTGTTTGTGATATACCAATCCGCAATCCATGAAGAGAGTTTTAATCATGTTTTTCATGCTATCAGATGTAAACTCAACTGGCCATGATGTATCTACATGGCCTCCCCCGCCGTAATAAGTTTTTGGGGAGTAAGATTTACCCTCATCAGAGCCTTGGTGGCTGGTAATGAAGTATTTAGTAATTTCCTTATCACTAGTTTTCATCACAATATCACTTTCTCTTCTGGTAGAAACTGCTTGGGTCTGGTGTTGTGGGTCCATATTAAGAATCTATCTAAGTTTTAGTTAGCACCAATTGTTAAAATCTGGCGATTGCTCGTTTCTTTATTAAAATCTTTTATGTATAGTTGGGAAGGTCTACAAGATCCATCTTCAGGGTATTCATCCAGAATTGATGGATTTCAAAGGGTTTATTTTTGAGTCAAGCACTATAATATAACAAGTCTTTGTGGACAAGATTTTTATGTGAAATGGGTTTCTGGAAGAGATTGTGTCATAATGGGGCCTCAATATATTTCCAAATTATTGGTGCATTTACTCAAAGATTTAATTAAATGCTTCTGTGCCAGTCATCAGAATACCATGTTCAGATAGATGGCTAGATGGAAAGAGTTAATCAAGATGTCTCAAACAGTATATTTTCTGTTACATTTCTTTATGTAAAGATAAAAGGATATACATATTTGGTTGGCTCAATTTACCTGTAACAACAAATGCCATGCTACAACTGGGATGTCCCAATTCTTTGCAAACCATGGACAGGATCCTCAGTTGGTTAAGGATCAGGTAGTGTTGTTTTCTTGAGGGCAGATGTAATGGCTCAAACTTAGAGTAGTATTTTTGGGAACGTTATAAAGAAAGTTGGGGTGGGCTATAAATTGACAGAAACAGCAAGTAGAATGACATAGAGCTCAAAACCTACAGTTAAAACCTGAGGTCTGGGTTCTAGTTTTATCAAAGAATTATGCTGTACCAGTGAGAAGTCAAAAGGTGGGACCAGTGGCGTTGTGACCATACAGAGCTCTCTGTGCTGTTAATGAAATAGCATATGATATGGAGTTGCCAGAGTGGTCTAGGGCCCATAAAGTGCTCCATGCTTTGGTGTTGGGTTTTTTTAAAGGAGTGAAGCTGGTATGACCTGCTTTAAGTCCTTTGGAAAATGAGCGTTTGAGCATGAAGTAGAGCAAATTCTTGATATGTAATATGTTTGAGGTCATCAAAATTCTTGATTAATTGGAAGGGTTGTCCAGTGGAGGAGGCTACCTGGCAGACGCAGAAGGACTGTGTTTTTTTCCTGAGAAGATTTGGGAGTACTTTACCTATAGAAGTAATGTAACAGGTCAGGTACAGTCTGACTGTTGCATTGACCTGATCCATGAGGTTTTAATATTTTCAAGAAACTGATTTATAGGTCAAAATAGAAATGTTTTGATAACAAATTACAATTTGGAGGTAGTTTTGGTAATACATGGAGAAAACCAAGTTGAGGTGTGTAAGTGATAAGTTAGGGAAGATAGTATTAAAGGATTCAATCAACCCTTACTAGACTTTCTCACAACTTAATCATTTCTAATTTTCATGAGTTGGTGAAATGATTTCATAATGTGATGAATTGTGTTTCACTCTAAAGGCATTATAAACAAAAGCTAAATTAATTAGGGAAAATGAGATATAATGATGAAATTAGTGCCTCAAAGCTTTAAATTGGTCTTCTAACATTATTAAAGGTCAGTTGCTTAACATAACATTTATAAAAGTTTTACCTTTTTCTCTTTGTTTAATTCAAACATTATTTTAGGAACATGAGCTCTGCTTTTGAGTTTAGTCAAGCATTGGCCTCTCTCTTGGAGCTTTCCTGGGGCCAGGGGATGCTGCTGGCAACGAGCGTTATATGGACAGTAATCATAGGATACAATAAGAATTCCTGACAGTGCACAAACACTGGGTCTGGTATCAGCCGGCATGTCTGCTATTAGGTCTATTTTATGGTAAGGGTTTCCAAACCCATTTGCGAAACACTGGCTAGAACCTTTGAATTACAGGTTTTTCATAGAAAATTTATTTTAGAAGAACCTGTTTCCATATAACCAGGTTTTTTGTGATCCTATTTGATCTAAAAATCTTCTTTATCCATGATACCTTTCTTTTTATTCATTTCTAAATATGATCAACTATAAAACGTCACTATTTTCTATATCATTAAAAAGCAAGTTTGCATGTATCTTTGTGCAATTTGCCTAACCAGAACTATGGCATGTAGAGCCTTAAAGATGTAAGCATATGTGAATAGGAGTGTTTTGTGTGCACTTCAAATCTAGATCCATATTTTTTATAACTAAAGGAGAAATTTTATATATAAGAAGTAAAAAAATATGTGATTTAATCTAAACAGTCTATTGGTATGACTGAGAAGTTAAATATTTTGTTGTTATTGTTGTAAAATTGGCGGTTTTGTTAAGATAGGCCATAAGGTTTTGCACAGAATTCAGCCCACTGAGCAATAGGATGAACAATATGATGATTGTTGTCCTTGAAAGAAACCAGATAAACTATTTAATATTTATGGAGCATTACTCTTTTCCACTCAGTGTAACTTTCTGAGCAAAATTACATGAACTCATAGAACAAATCAAATTCGCCATAGTAGTTTCACTCTGATGTCCTTGGATTCTCCGCTGGCTGCTCCAGCATGGGGCAGCGGCGAGAACTCCCCCTGCCATTTTCCGTCCAGCAGGAAAAGGGCTAGAACTGGTTCACCCAGTCTCTCCAAACCCATGGGCTGATTCGTTCCACCCAAGGACCTGGACGCCCACCTTGCTCATACCCAAGTGGTACCACGCTGCCCCCTAGTGCTCCCCTGGAGAAACATGCGCTACAGCCTAAGGGGTCAAATATGGGAAACTATTCCCATACCACAACCAAGCCATTATCAAAATGGCACAGGCGGTGATGACACCCGCCAGCTTTATTGATTTCCGCCCTAAAAGGGGTATTTTGACCTTGGCTTCACCTGCGAAGCTGATGCTGCCACTGCAGCAACTGTGCCCCCGGTATTCCAGGGCACCCCTATCCCCACAACTTGAGCTCAGCTCCCAGTGGACACCACTTTGGTGGTCAAGTTTTCTGGCCTGCCCACCCACCTCCCCCTGAAGTGCTCCACCAGGAACTAATAGACGGTTTATCAGCCTATGGCTCCAACCCCATCATACAATTTGTGGTCCCAAATGGGGCCACACGACTTGCTAGGCCTTGGGCATATGCCACAATAAGCCCTGAATTTAATAAAACTGTGGTGGAAATTCCTCCATGCACTGTTATTCCCTCAGCGCCCAACCATCTGTTTTGGGCCCGTGTCAAGGGCGGGCGGATGATCTGTCTGTCATCTTTCTAGTTAGACCACTCAAAACGCAAGTGCCCCTTATCAACCACTTCAGGAAGATCAGATGACTCATCCGCCAACCTCCAATCTGCTGCCCACCTTGTACAATTTCTGGCATGGGGCACAATCCTACCTCCTCCACCCCCAAAGCCTGTTGCTGCAACTGCACCTGCAGCCACCAATCAGCCTCATCCTCACCCCAATGCCATAAATAATTCCTCCAATTAAGCATCAGATTGGATCCCAGTTTGATCCTATGCTTCCTCAAATTAATTGACAAACCTCAACTGTACACTGATTCCCCAATCCAATTCAACCAAAACCCATGGGAATTATTAGCTTAAATTGATGAATCAGGTAAGTTTATTGAAGAACCATCTCTGCAAATTGACAGTTCATTAATGCAGAATGGGACGCCAAATAACCCCCTCAACTTTATACCCCACAACCAAACGCTGTCTTGTTTCACAATGATCACCAGATTACAGTTGAAGCAGCTGCAACACCAGATTGTCGTCCCCTGCATAAAGCTGTCGCTAAATCAGTAGTGATACTCAAAGGAGGAATTCCACCTTCTGTTATTCCTGCAACCTTAACTCCAAAAAGCAAAATATCAGTGAATTAATATAACAAAAAAGGCAGATGATGCTATCCAGAATGTGGCAACTATAGCACGGAATCCAAAAGCAAAAATATCCTGAACCAACATTGCCACAATTGTTCAACTCCCAGACGCCCAAATTAAAGCTGAAAAAGCTTTAACTGAATATCTTAGTGCCATTTATCTAGCTGGTAATTTCCATGAAATTCCAATTATTAGAGATATTGAATCACATACCGCAGATGCCCCAACGCCATTACTGATGGCCGTGACATGCACTCTACTATGGGAGTAAGAAGCTGCTGCTGAAGACGAGCCCCCAACCCCCCTCCCCTTCCACCATGGAGGGATAAGCGGCTTCTGCTGCCCACCTGGTTGGTCAGTTTTTGAAGCATTTCATTCATTCCGCTCATTAGGGCGTTTTGTTTGAACCAAATAGTTACGTTTAATAGTATATTTTAATTTCAGTAATGTCCATCCCCTGGTTGGTTTGCATCGAATAAATATAATATTCATGGAGCACTTGTTCCCACCACACTCCTTTAATTAATATAATAAATACAATGGATCCTCACTGTTCCGCTTACTATAAGCTATTAACAACCTCCTCTTTCTCAATTATCTCATCTCACCTATATTGTAGTGACTTCATATGACACCACTTTCTTGGCTTAGTAATTCAATTCGCCATATCTCATTGGTTCTGGCAAGTCTTCATTCATTAATTTCATGATCGCCTAATTTGAGGTTGTTTCCAACAACCCAATATTGCCTCACCTTGATGCGCTCAAATAGTCATAACTTGTATCAAACTCAGTGGATTCTATCCATTCTTCCATAACAACTTAGGGCTTTTCATCCAGTCATATAAGAATCGTGACATTACCCCCTCTTGTCGGATGATCAGCCTCCTATTTCTTATACACCTGGAGGAGCTTGTTGTGCACTCTTTTGATAATTTGTCCGCTTGCACGGTCCTTGATAGTATATTCATCCATACCTGTCTTCTCAATTACTTCAAACAGCCCAATCCAGATACTGGCCAACTTGTGCTTCCGCCCAAATCCATTTTGATCATGGAATAGAACCATGTCCACATCTCTGAACTGGGCTAACCAACTATGCCATACCTGATCAGCAGCTTGAGTCTTAATCTTCTTGGCTAAACTGAATGAGCATGCTTTGGTTTGCAGAATAATTAATGTGTCAGCTAGGGTCATCAAATAACGTTGGGGATCCATTCCGCCAGTATCTTCTACACAGGAGTATAGCAGCGCCAGAAGGGCATGGTGTCGTCCATATAGTAATTGGAAGGTACTCTTCCCTGTGGCTGAAAAATAACTGATATTATAAATGAAGATAGCGGTGGACAAAAGGGAACTCCAAACTGAGGGTTGATCCGCTACTAATTTATGGATTATGTTCACTAAGGTCACGTTGACCTGCTCAACCATTCCATTAGACTCAGGGTGGTATGGGGTTGTCAAATTCCCTTGGATGGCCATTAGCACGCTAAGCTTTGGGAGGATGTGGGAAGTAAGTTAGTTCCATTATTGGTAAGGAGGAACTGAGGGCAGCCATGCCACTGAAAAATTCATTCCATTATGAATTTGGCCACTGTGACCGTCCTTAAATCTCATATCGCCCTTTCTTCAACCCACGGGTTAAGTGGTCAATTGCCACCAAAATGTACTTTAGACCGGTTATCTCCAATTGGCAGAGGACCAACAACATCCATGGAAACTGTATGCCAAGCAAAGTGCAGCTTCACTGACCGGTATGGGGTCTTCTGGCGGAATGGCTTTTCCACTTGGCACTGATGGCAAGCGGAGATAGTATCAAGCACATCAAAGTTCATGCTTTACCAGTAATATTGAGGCTGCAATATTCCAACGTCTCGCCCATGCCACCATGCCCAACTGCCCTATGTGCACTCATGATAATGTTAGGCCACACTGAGGATCATGGGAAGTTTACTGTTGAATTACTGATCCGCTTGTACAACTCACCATTCTGCTGGAAAGTATTGGCTTGCATTTCATTCAACGCCTTGATGACTTGATGTGGCGCATCATCGTAATCTCTGCTGAACATCTTGTTGTACATAATATCACTCAGATCTGCCATAACTGCAATAGTTGGTAGCCTTGACAAGCAATCAGCGTTCTGGTGTTTTGCTCCTGGTAAGTGAAGGATCTCAAAGTTGTAAGCTTGCAGTTTAAGGGCCCATCGGTCTAGACGCCCCTCAGGCTCCTTAAGGGTTCTGCAACCAGCGTAACGAGGTGTGATCTTTTATGTATTTAAACTTTACACCATGAAAATATACTCTGAATTGCTTGTAAGCATAGATCACTGCTAAGCACTTCCACTTGGTCACGGTATAATTATGTTTGTGGCTATTCAGGCTTTGACTATAGTACACCACTGGATGCTCCTCCCCTTCATCATCTTTTTGAGACAGAACTGCCTCAACAGCGGAAAGAGATGTATCCATCTGTACAATAAATTTCTTTTTCGAAATTTGGGTAGCATAGCACTGGCGCATTGATCAATGCTGTTTGAAGTGTATCAAATATTGTTGACAGTGTTCCATCCATTCAAATGTGGCATCCTTATTTATAACTTAAAGAGCAGACCTCCAATACAACTAAAGTTAGGTATAAAGCGACGATAGTAGCTGACCATTCCTAAAAATACTTTTACATCTCGCTTACTGTTTGGTGTAGTCATCTTCCGGATGGCCTCCACCTTGGCTGGTTGGGGACGCAGCCCTGTTGCATCAACCACAAACCTGAAGTACTTTTTGATCCTTGAAAAAGTGGCCTTTCCAGGGCTTAATTTTGATGTTGTCCTCAGCCAACCGGCTGAATATCTCTTCCAAATGGTTAAAGTGCTCAGAAAACGTGCAGGTGAAAACATTGATATCGTCAAGGTATACAAGATGCATGACAGCTTCAAGTTGCCAAGGATAGTGTCCAAAACCCGTTGGAATGTAGCTGGGGCATTACACAGTCCTTGTGGCATACATGTCAGTTGAAAAAGACCTTTTGATGTGATAATGGCGCATTTCTCCTGTTCTGCTGCAGGTAACTCAATCTGCTAATAGTCAGATATCAAATCCATTGTGGAGAAGTAATGAGATCCTCCCAACCAGTCCAACGCATCATCAATTCATGGCAAGGGGTATGAGTCCTTTTTTGTAATTCTGTTGAGCTTTCAGTAGTCTATTACTACACAGTTGGTAAGGTCCTTTTTTGACAATTAGGACAGGGGAAGCCCACAGGCTCTTTGACAGTTCAAGCATTCCTTGCTCCAATAGTTTATTGATTTCTGCCATGACAACTTCTTCCACTTCTCTAGATCGGCGGATTGGCTGAGATCTGATGGGGGGATGATCCCCAGTGTCCACTCGATGGATCACTCCTCATGTGCACCCTAAATCATTATCATTGACAGCAAAGATCTTTTTGTATTTTTAAAATAAGGCTTCGCTTAATTTTTCTGGTCTTCCATTAACCTCATTAACTTTTCACGTGGTACAACCGCTATTATGCCAAGCTGTGGTTCAATGGGCAGACCAAATTCATCCTGTGAACTGAACTCATGAACCTGGAGGGGCTCTTCAACTGGAATAAATTGTAAATATGCCACTATTTGGTGTCAGCGGATTTGCATTGGTTTATCCTGAATTTTTGCTACCAAGACCTTGATCTCCCCATGCCCTGGAAGCATAATGACTGGGGCCATGTGGGGCTCAAGCTGTGATTGCTGATAGGGCCCAATGACCTCCCCATATAGCCCAGCAGGCACTTCCACCTCTAACTCGGTGTTTATGATTACTTGGTGTCCAGAAGGGATAGATATAGGGCCAGCAGCTCTAAGCGGTAATCCTTGATATTCATAAATTTGATGGGGAAGGGCACAGGTATTGCTCTTTATTCAATGGTAGCAAACCAAAACCGCCCCATCACCATATGTAAGATTAACGTGATACCTGTGTACAGGATCCTTTGGCATTCCGCTGGAAGTGAAGTATGTTGGGATCCACTGCCCCAGAATTTCAGAGGTCTGCGTTGTCATATCAACAACAGTCCTGAAGTGGCGCATAAAGGCGGTTCCAATTAACAGGTCATTGTTTTTTGTTTAGTAGCACTATAGCTGGGCCCACAATGACAATCAACCCAAACTGCAAGTTCAGCACGCTGTACGCTCCATCAGAGACTATGCTTTCCACGCCTGCAGTCTCATACACCATATAATGCTCCACTTCAGGCTTTAATGCCAACTTTGCCACCAACTTTGTGACACTATGTTGATTGAGCACCCATATCAATTATTGCGCTGAAACAGGTTTTTGCTATAACAGTTTCACAGTAAGTATACTCAGAGTATGATGCATTTTTGATTGTTTAAAACGTGGACATTTAACGAATATCATTTTCTTATAAAGCTCATAATACCCTCCCCAATTTTAAGGTAATTTTTAACAACAGTGTCCACATGGAGGGCCACGTTTACCCCGTTTAAGAGAAGCGCATCAGCCATTTATTTGGTTCATCTGTAGAAAGTTGGTCAAACATTTGAAAAGCATAAGGCTTTGGTTGCTCCTGGGGGCCTGTTTCTGCCATGTATATGAATTGCGCTCATGTCAGTACATTCACCCCTCCAACTGGTTGCTGATATAGAAAGGCGTCGTCATACTGAGGAACTTCCACTTAATGTACAGGGATAGGTTCAGATTGGACGTTTTGAGTCAGAATAGTGGAGTTAGAGAGTCTTCTCTCTCCTCCGCTCTGAAGTTTCTCATATTGTACTGCTTTCACGGTAGGTAATAGACCCAACGATTGAGACAACTTCTAACCAGGTGCCCAGAGCAACTGCACAAAAAGCAATTGACCCCATAAAACCTGCGTTCTTTGTTATTGTAAAATGGGCCACCCCAAAAGTTAGACTGGGGTCAAGCAGTGTAAACAGCCCCTCCAGATAGGTGAACTTCTGGTGGCAACTCAGTTGAAAGCGAGGCGTTTAATGATAATAAGGATATGGGTTACCAAATGAATGCTGAATAGGGAGTGATAATTCCACCAAATAAGAAAGGCAACCAGCGGAGGTGATAGGTTTCTGATCTATATTGGGTTTAGGGAAGATAGCGGATAGATGGTGTACAAAACAAACGAGCTTAAGCAAGGGTACGTCAACCTCTAAATATGGAGCCATGACATAAAAAGCTCACAGTATGGTTTCACAGTGGAGGTCAATGCTATTAATATGTCAGATATAGTTAAAGTCCCTGCCCCAATTAACACATGGGCTTCCACTGTAAATTGATCAGCAAATGTGGTGAGGGTCTCATTATGGTAAAACCTGATAATTAAGAACTCAGCCTTCCGCTGCGCCATCTTTGGAGTTTATTCAAACAACCACAGCACAGTATCCTTCACTTTTTGATAGATAATGGAACCGTTGGGAAGATAGCAAGTAACTTGGTTGGTTCTTCTAACATCCAGGGTGGACTTCAATAATTTGGTTTTACGCTGATCTGAAGTTCCTTCTACTGCAAACTAAAATTGCTTAAATAATCCATTGATGTTCCCATCACAATCAAACGGAGGCAGCTCATCAATATGAACCTCCAGCAGAAACTCCTTCTTCCATTTAAGCACAGCGTCCAGGGAAAGCTTGAGTTCTGCATAATCAACAGTTGCAGTGTCTCAGGAAGATTCCTTGCCAAAGCCAGCCTGATCCAACATTTCCAGCGACTAAGGAATTTTTATCAGTTTTCTATGATTGATCAATAGGCCCCCTTTAGTGAGCACCACTGTTATAAAATTGGTGGAATCATTAAGCTACGCCATAAGGGTTTTTGCATAGGGTTCTTCCACTGAGCAATAGGACGAACAATATGATGATTGTTGTTCTCAAAACACCAGAATAAACTATTTAATAAATATGGGCACTTGCTCCCACCACACTCTTTTATTTTATTATAATAAATACAGTAGATCCTCGCTGTTACACTGACTCTAAACTATTAACAACCTCTTCCCTCTCAATTATCTCATTTCACCTATATTTATGTGATTTCAGATGATACTGCTTCCTTAGCTTAGTAATTCAATCCGCCATATCTCATTGGTTCTGGAAATTCTTTATTCATTATTTCATGAACGCCTAATTTGAGGTTATTCTGAACAACCCAATATTGCCTCATCTTGAGGCGCTCAAATAATTATAACTTGTATCAAACTCAGTGGATTCTATCCATTATGCCATAATAACTTAGAGCTTATCATCCAGTCATATAAGAATTGTGACAGTTTTGATTGTTTCATTGTTATTCCAAGCAGTTGGTAATCATTTGTCTTATTATTAAGCTCAATAGTCTTAGTTATCAATCAGTGATTGGTTGATTCAATAGATTATTTCTTTTAGTAAGTGTTTGGTGGTTTTTGGCTGATTTAGTTTGTTTAGTAAGATTTTACCAACCAGTTGGTGATTATTTGTTTAGTATTGGTATGTTAAATTGGTTTAGTTAAGCAGTTTTGTGGTTGTCTATAATGATTCCAATATAATCATTTCTATTTGTTTGTTTATTGAACCTGAGCAACACTGGGGAACACTACTATTTATAAATAAAACAAGTGTTTTGTGTGTGTTTCCGTACCATGCTTAGCCAAAACTATGGCATGTAGAGCTTTCAATTTTACTATAAATAGAAGGGGGTCTATGTGCACCTCAAAGATAGATTCTAGCGTTTATTATCTAAGAAGTTTTATATATTTAAAGTAAAAAGTATGTGTATTATTATGGTAATTAGTTTATTTATGGCTCAGAAGTTTAATACTTGGTTGATCTGATAGCTTTATTGGCTTATTGAATGGTTGGTGATTTTAGGTTGATTCAATAGGTTTAGGCTGGTTAAGGGCGAGTATTTAATAGTTTTTAGTCGATTTGATCATTTTAATTAATTTTAAAAATTTGATGGCCATCTACCAATATAAAAAAGTGTATAATTAGTATCTTATAAATTAAACCCACAAACAATGCTGGGTAAAATGGTCTAGTGGCATGATACAAACAAATTTATTTTATAACAAAACTGCTTTTTCTTGGCCTGAAAAAATTATAATCTCTTAGCCTCATGTTATAACATGATGGGTTATATATTTATAATTATGATCCTAAGCGCTGCAAGTTAAATTAACTAAACTTATGTATTGTGTTACATGATGTAATAAACTTTTATTCCACTCAAAATCACTTTTGAGCAATTTTGAAAAAACAGTTGATTTTCCACCACTGCCTCACCACATCAATTCCCAATTTATGTCCTCAGATCCACCACCTGCTGTCTTAGTGTGGGGCAGCAGTGCTCCACCTGCTATCATTTACCGCCCAACAGGCAAACACAAGTGGAAGGCTCATTCAGTCCACCAAATACTTCTGGCTGATTTGTCACTCCAAGGGACTTAGCACTCCACCTTGCATGAGTCCACAAACCCACCCCCACCCCCTATACACTACCTTGATTCAATATCCACTTTTGCCTCTGCATTGAATACAGATGCCACTTCCTGTATGCCAACAAAGCAATTATTGAGCTGACAACAGTCACCTTCAGACCAGTGTGTTAGATTGACTCCACCCCTTACAAGGGCTATTTTGATATTGGCTTCCCCATTGAAGAGGATGCAGCCGCTGCTGCAGCAATGTCCTTAATCTATAAAAACACACCCATTACCACCACCTAAACATGTTTTCCTAATGATATCACACTTGTGGTGACCATTGCAAACCTCCCCTCACACCTTCCTCCCTCAAACACTTTATAAGGAGTTGTGTCAGGGCTTTCCACTTATGGCACAAACCTCATCCTCCAATTAATTTTCCAAAGTGGTACTGAGCGCCTAGTGGCACCTTGGGAAATGGCCACCATTACCCCCCCCCCACCAGCTAAACATGGCCCAGTACATCCCACTGCATGCATACATCCCATCCGCAACTGACTATTTCTTTTGGGCATACACCAATAACAGTTGCACAATTTTTCTTCTATGCCATGAGTTGGACCATATAAAGAAAGTATGTCATTACAATTCAAACCATGAAAACACTGCCAACTCCGCCCATGAGGCTACACCAACTGTGTTTGAATGGGGATTTTGGCTGCCCCCACCCCCCACAGGCTATGCACTTGTTGAATCCAAAGCAAAAACTAGCAACCCATGCCCAAGCTGGTCAATTTACGCCCATGCCAACCAATTAGATGTAGTTTGGACCTAAATTTAATCCAACCAATTTACCACCCCAAAATTTACCCAATCCAAACCATGTATCACCAAATTAATCCTACTCAACCAAAATCCCTGGGACTTATTGGATGAAGTGAACAAATCTAGTGAAATTGTCCCACCTCTGGACTGACCAATTAATTTAGAACCTTATCTTAATCCAGACTTTGATGCCCCATTCCTGCCTAAACAATTTTTCCTTAAACCTACCGCTACCCCTTTCCTGAGTGACCATCAGCTAGCTGAGGCCGCAGTGGCTTCACCCAAAAGTTGCCATCTCCACAAAGCCATGGCAGCCTATGTCACTGAATTTTAAAGATGGGCTGCATGACATCATGTTCCCCCCAATTTCCCTGCTATTGCTGAAGAAGAAATCACCCAATTCAGAGAAGCTGCCATCACCGCTGTAAATCATGTCACTGAATTGCCAGATTTTACCCATCCACAAGAATCACTTGAGCCAATATTGCAAACTTTTCCCAGCTTCCCAACGCCTGCATCCAAGTGGAACACCAGTATTTTAAACTTAGAGAGGCTATAATCCAGGACTATTTTGTCATTCTAACGCCTATCTATGTCACCTTGAACCTCATCCTGTGGATGCCCCAACCCTCTTTCTCTCATAATTGATCTATTTCTTCAATGCTGAAACTGAAATAATAGCTAATACATAATCCACCTGATCCCCCTCCCCCTCCGCCATATTGGGATAAGTGGCTCACCACTGTGCCAACTGGTAGGTTGTTTTTAAATCTTTTGTGTCTTGCTGCTTGTCTTGAGTGGTTAATTCTTATTTTTAGCTGGTTTCATTGAAATTTCTATTTCAGTAATATCCGTCCCCTGGTCACATACCTCAAATAAAGATATAGTTATTTGATGTAAACTAATCTTTAATAAATATCTTATATAGTAACTAACAGGTGATTAATAAGTTTGAAAAACCGCAGCTATCTACTAGCTTACATTAAAGTTAAGTTTTACAGTATAAATATATTTTGACTTCACCTTTATTTACCCCTGACCACTGAACTGACCAAATTTAGGCCCAAACTACCTGTTAGGAATATGGACAACGGACCAAAAGAAAAAATAACAATTCACAAGGTGCAATAACACCATGTGTAATTATTAATCTGTAAACTTAAAGTCTTTAAGAAACGCCAATCACAATAGAGTCTCTAAGATTATAGTTGATTATGAACACAACCTATTTTTTAAAGATTTTATTAGGCTGACTATAAAGTTTAACTTAGAATCTATAAGAATACCTTGTATGAAATCTAATATATAAAAGACATTTTTTATCACCATTTTTCTTAAACTACAAAAGTTAGACATTTAAAATTTGGCATGGGCTTCTACTTAAAATTTGTAGTTAGGATGAAAAAAATCTTAATTTATGGATTTTTAGCATGTGAAAAAGAGTGTAAATTTCACTCACTGAACTTCAAAAATAAAATAATATCAAATTAAAATTGTACTCAAAAATATATATTGCAAAATAACAAACCTATGCTCTTGATTTTTAGTATGTATGTGCAGCTTGTGTGTTAGATTATCAAGTACACAAGGGATATTATAAAATCAATTTTAGCAACAATATATATATATATATATATTTATATATAGAAATTATATAAATAACTATTTCCCATAATTAATTACCTATGTATGCGATTTTTTGATATGTAAGTGCCACTTGGGTGTCAAGTTTAAAAAAAGTAGGTAAGGATCTTTTAAATCCATGCATAACTGCAAAACTAAAGAATTGTGAATGTCTATAATATTAAAAATGAGTGTTTGTGTGCATTTGCGCAATGCCCAGCCAAAACTACAGCATTCATATATTTGAAATTTTGAATATAAGTGGATGGGAGGGGGTCATGTGCATATGAATCAGAGATTTTTTATAAATAAAAAAGGTTTATATAATGTTAATAAATTTATATTTAAATTTAGTGGTAGTTGGTTTTGTTTCAGCTGAGAAGATTTATACTTGGTTTATTTGATAAATTAAATGGTTTTGCCAAGCAGTTGGTCATCTGGTAATGAACAGGCTTAATGGTTTTAGTAAGAAGTACGTGAATGGATTCAATAAATTGATTGGTTTTAGTAAGTGGTAAGTGGTTAGTGGCTCTTATTTAATTTGATTGGTTTGGTTTAATTTTACAAAGCAGTTAGTGATTTAGTTGACTTAGTATGTTAATGGTCTTAGCTAAGCAGTTTGGTGGTTTAATTATAATGTAGAATCTAAAATAATCAAATATTAATATTAATATTAATATAAGTTATAACATGAGTAATGCTATGTAACTTGGTCTTACAGTTGAATTAAGAGAAGCAGGCAAAAGCCAGGCTACCTGCTAGTTATATACTTGTCAGGATTCCAACCTGAATGGGATATTTGAATGAAGTCGTTAATGGGAATTGAACCCAAGTCAGCCAAATAGCTAAGCCCTTATTGTGGACAATTCCCAACAACATTCCACACCCAAGTATTGGGGTTCAAACCTGATCTATGAGGTGAGCAAATCTTATTGGGCCAAATGTCTAACCTAGCATTAAAGTTTCTAATTTGTTATGAGTCTAGATCTTAGCTTGAAGAAATTACTGAACAAAAGTCCCTTATATTGAGGCTTGGATTAAAAGAACACTGCTCTTTTTTTCTTTTCAAATTTTTAATTAAAGATTGGCATATTTTTATTAGGAATTGCCTCTCCAGATAAATTATCTGGAAAAAGACTTCTCAACCAAGAGAAGCAAAAACAGGCAATCCAACACCCTGAAACTTCAGGTCCCCTGGCCTCAAATTATTGAGGGATACGAGATATTACACCTGTGGTCCTGACAAACTGGTGCTCCCTGCCAGGTACACCCAAGTTCACGGTGAAAAATAAAATGAAAAGTACCAGATTAATGTCGAATCTCTTTTTAGATCAAGAATGGCTTAAACTCTTGACTAATTACCCTCTATGATGCACTGGTAGAGCAACGAATTCTTGCTCTTGAACAACACCAACTCAAACTTTGAGATGCAACTAATAAGCTCAAAAGTGAAATTTAGCAGTTACCTACTCTCATTGCCACCAAGTCAGCCCTTCATGCCGCCCATGATCATGTAGATTTAATAGTTGAGGATATTACCACCTTGAAAACTAAAGTGGATGCCCTCCACCCTTATGATACTTCCAGTAATATTGGTTCATCTTTAAAAAATAATGTCCCCAATATCAGTGCACATTGTTCAGACTTTAACCCCCTAGTGGCACATTCAAACCATCATTTAAAGAGAAGTATGTCCCAAGTGAAGGGATCATCTTCTCTTTCTTATTTTTTATGAAAATGCTATGGAAGAAGCTACTGACACCCAGAGACTCAAACACCTAACTAACTGTCTTAGTTGCATAGCTCATGACATTATGGTACCACGCCTAATGCGTTGCCAGACTTGGGATGATGCCAAGACTGACTTGCTTTGGGAATTTGGGAGCGACTTAAAACGTCCCACCAAAAGCAAACTTTTATGGATATAGGCTTTAATAATGGAGAAACTGCCACTGAGTTTGCTCACCGTTTTTACCTTAAAGCACAAAAGTTGGTTGCAGAAAAATGTCTTACTTTAGATGATGCTAGCAAAGCTTCATATCTGGCATTTAAGGACATGCATAACATTCTACTTTATCTCAAAGCCGTGAAGTCTAACTGGATATCTCTTTTCAATATTAAAGAAGCTATTTTGGAGATTCCAGCTAACCTACTCAAACCTATTGAGCCCACTCATTTTAATAATTATAATAATAAGCCTCAGACTCAAGTGCTAGCAGTTACACCCCCAATTTGCCTAAACCTGCATTATACTGCACCCATTGCAGAGAACCAATCACTCTGTATACTTTTGCCACGCCCTTCAATATGTGTCAGCAAAAGATCAGTCAGTATAGGACAAGAGGCTCCCTATGCTGATGGAAACAAGTGTGTCATGGTTGGATGACATGATAGTAGGCACTGATGCTAGGAACAAGGCTGGGCGACAGGAGGCCCAGAAGATGAAGCTTCAGGCTCTTCCTGACTTGAAGCACACCTTTGATCGACGCTAGGTGCAAGCCAAGCAAGCCCAGGTTGATACTAAGGGTGTGCAAAACGCCCAGCCTCCTATTTCAGCTCAGGTCTTAAAATGAACGATTTACGTTTTGAATAAAGATGGTTCCATTAGCTTGGTTGGAGAACAAGGGTTTGAGTCCCACTCCAGCTATGAGATTTTGATTTCTGGTAAAATAAGGCTTCAATCAATTACCTTGAGTGAAGGCCCTTTCGGTGTATTTTACCAAAATGAACTGAAGCTTCTGTTTATTGGAAAATCAAGGCTTGGGCGCATTGCCGCAGAACCCAAATTTCCCCAATTCATTTTAAATATGTTTTTGTGATCAACACTCCTTGTTGATTGACTTGCTTAATAAAAAACACCCCATTATTTTATGTTTTCTAATGGTTCCTTGGGCAACCCTGGTGGTGGACCTCTTTGGGGAGGTCTCCAACCATGTAGGCCACTACCTTATCTCACAATTTACTAAGATCCCAGGGGCACCTGTGGGCCGCCCAGGTCCCCTCCAGATCGAGGCACCCAAAGCCCCTGACATCAAGCCGCACTTGATTATGGACGCCCCTCTGGGGTCCACTCAAGCGGTGTTGTTTCTTACTTACCTGGTATTTTATGTTGTTGTTTATATACTTGCATGGGGTACCTTTTGTACTGGCACTGCTTGAGGTTCTTGTATTCCCATTCTTTTAACAGATAGTTCCCTAGCAATGTGGGTTTGCATCCCACATTACCTTGCTGGGAACAAGAGAGTTACACATACTCTCTTGACATTAGTCGATCAACCTTTTTATTATATGTGCATAAGAATTATCTGTGTGGGACTTTCATTTATTAGTAAATTGGGTGCGCTGGCCATTTGTCACTGCCACAATGGTGCTCACCACAGTTTTCTTGTTTGGTTTTGTACTAGTGCATCTTGGCGTTATTCTTGCAACTACCAACTGGGAAGTACCCACCCTTCCTGCTCGTACCTGGTGGTCTCAGACTTTTCGCGATCCTAAGATTGTGATTCCCCACCTTTCTCCCAAAATTTACTCAGAAATTCACCAGGCCTTAGCTTCCCTGGACCAAAAACTCTCATTAGACAAAAACAATTCGTCTGGTTCCCATCCGCTTTTGTGAGGAGTGGATTTATTGTCCCAGTTGTCTCCCAGGCTGGGGACTGGGTTTTTGCGGTACTCCGCACCCAGCCTCTCTTGTGGAATGCAATAGGAGGTTTGGAACAGGTCTTAGAGCAGAATCGACCTGATGAAGCTTCCTTCCATTCCCTCTTTGAGTTCTTTTCTCTGCGTCAAGTGGTAGTCCGCTGAAGTTCTACCTAAGTGAATTCTGCAAAAAAGCCCAGGCGTTGCCCTTAACCGATGAGGTTAAAACGTCATTTCTCCGTTTAACCTTGGATAAATCT
The DNA here is from genome assembly GCA_022478985.1 of Massospora cicadina. Taxonomy (NCBI): domain Eukaryota; kingdom Fungi; phylum Entomophthoromycota; class Entomophthoromycetes; order Entomophthorales; family Entomophthoraceae; genus Massospora; species Massospora cicadina. The sequence continues at coordinate 13,477 of JAKSZP010000506.1, read as the reverse complement.
ATACATAACTCCCCGATTTGGCAGTCACCTCATTCCAAATTTGATCATCTTGTCAAAATCCTTTGAGGTGGTTTCTCCACCCCAACCCGGAAGGGGCCAGCTAATTTACCCACATTGGATCAAATCTTATAAATACAGGTGCCAAAAAGTCACGCGCGCCTTTGAAAATGATGGAATCTTATCCTTCAAATCTTTGATGACTTCCAAATTTGGAACTGCACAGGGGTCTAGCCCTGAGAATGATGTAACAGTTTCAGTAGATTCTGCCACGATGATGTCACCCATGGTCATCCCTATAAATACCGCCTCCTCTACTAGTGAGTTTTCCTTGAATTGTGAGATGCTTCCCACTGATTTCCTCCCCATCTCGGTGTAAATTGGGAACATCCTAGGGTCTGAACCCATAATTAACAAAAAGGATTCTGGTATCATTTTTCTCCCCGACATGTTTCCAAGGAGCACGCCGAGGCATTAGCTCTAGGCTTGGGGGTGATGGCCCTGGATAACGATGCACACCAAACCCTTGAAACGAATGAGGGTTCATTCAAATGTAAAAATGCGTTTTATAATGCAAGCGATTTATCTCAAACCAAACTGTTTATTTGCTTATATGGTCTAGAGGAGGACTCAATTTCAGTTTATCAGATTACTCCTGAGAACCCTCGCTTGACCCCTACCATGATTAGGGGTTCCCAGGAAGTAGAGAAGGAACTGCGCCACAAGTATAAAGATGTCTATGCACCTGCGGAAGGTGGGGTGGGATATGTGGCATCAGTAGTAAGAGTGGCCCACTATCCTTCCCCCTTCTATGATTCCAAAACATACTCTGATGGCTTGTTCAAGTCAGAGGAAGAATTTTCTGGTGAGTTGATGGCATTTTCTGCGTTGAATAAATCCCATTCTGGATTTTTTTTTGTTGACTGCTACCCTTACATCCTCTTTTGGAAAGTTCAGCACAACGATTTTGGTGGATACTGGTGCTTTAAATAATTTTATTGATCAAAATCTTGCTGACTACCTTGAGTTGAGTTACTCACCAGGTGGTATGGTTAGGGGTGGGGCATCTCAAGGTTTTCCCACACTGAATATCATGGAGCCCGTCAATTTCCAAATTGGTTCTTATCTATTGTCTGACCAGTTTCAAGTTATCAAAAACCTCTTGTTTCCCATCATTTTGTGGGTTGAGTGGTGGCGAAAGTTTGACGTCAGAACAAATTTAAAAGAAAACACTCTAACCTTTTTTTTAACTAATGGTCACCAGTTAATTGTTCCTTTGTTAGAGGATAACGCCTCAGGTAAATTACCCATCGGCCCAATATTCCCAGTTCATATCTTGCCCCTTTGTTGAAGCCCCCTGTGGAACTTTCCTTACCTTCTTGTTTGAAGGAGTTGGCATCCTCCTTTAATGCAGCTTCAGCTAGTACGCTACCAGAACATGCCGAGTTTGATTGTGGATTTAAACTTACTGTGGATCTGGTGCGTATTTCTTCTCCCATATACCCATTGACTGTCCGGGAGGAGGAGGTTCTAGATGTATGGGTGAAGGAGCAGTTGGCCAAAGGTGCCATCTTCCAGCGTACCTCCCCTGTTTGTTCCCCACTGCTTTTTGTTGAGAAGGCAGATGGAACTTTACGTCCATGTGTTGATTATGGGAACTTAAACAATGTGACTGTACCAGATCTCCATCCCATCCCTTTAGTATTCAGATTGCGCGTTATGTGGAGAGAGAAAAAGTCTTCTCCAAGCTGGACTGCCTCAATGCGTTCAATCAAATCCGGATAAAGAAGGGCCAGGAGTGGTTAACCGCATTCTGTACCAGAAAAGTAATTTTCCAGTTCTGGGTTATGCCTTTTGGCTTAAGAATGCCCCTGCCATCTTTCAACGCCGCATTGATGCTGCGTTGAGAGACTTGTTGGGGTATGTGCGGTTGCCTACATGGATGATATCCTGGTGTTTTCCCCTGATCCTGAGTCGCATGCAGTTTACCTTTGACAAGTAGTAGAGAGATTGAGGGCTGCATGCCTTACCCTCAAGATTAGTAAATGCGAATTCTTTAAGTCCCAGGTTACTTTTCTGGGCAACGTCGTGTTTGACCAGGGCCATATGATAACTCCAGATAATGAAAAGGCTATTCGGGAGTGGCCTACCCCCACCTCTGTCAAGGAATTGAGGAGTTTTTGGGGACGTGTACGTTTCTCAAGAAGTTCACATCCAGTCTCTCTGAGGTGGCAGCCCCCTTATATAAGGCTAGCGGGGCTAAGGTGCTTCAGTGGTCTCCCATTCTGGAGGATGCTTTCCAAGCGGTGAAGTGCACCTTGTTATCCACATCCATCCTTCGCCATGTTGACCCTGCCAAGGAGTTCATTGTGTCCTCAGATGCTTCCATTTTTGCCATTGCTGCAGCCCTGTTACAAATGGGGGAAGATGGGTTTGAGCATCCAGTGGGATATTTTTCTAGAAAAATGTCTCTGCATGAGTTAAACTACTCCGTATATGACAAGGAGTTATTAGCAGTGGTTGAGGCGCTGATTTATTGGCGTCACCACTTACATGGCTCTTACCAACCATTCTGGGTACGCACTGACCACTGGGCCCTGTTGTATTACCGTGCTCCACATGTTTTAACACCACGTCAGACGCGTTGGCATGAAACCCTTGCCCTATTTACATTTTCCTATGAGTTTACCAAGGGCAAGGAGAATGGTTTGGCGGATGCTTTGAGCTGCAACCCTGCTTTAGCTCCCAATCCAAAGGAGGTAGAGATTCACAACACTCGGTTGATGATTCCCTGGGGTATGATTCTTCCTCAACTTCCTAAGTCCACAATACATACGCCAGCGCTCATGCCCTTGAAAAATGCAGCAGTATATAGCATGTTTAGGAAGCTAGTTCTTTCTCAGCCATTATCAGCTGAATATGCTGTTGTTCTCGCTAAGAGTGCTCTGAATCAGGTGGACTTATCCAGGGGATATCACATGAAGGATGAGATGGTGTGGTTTCAGGGACGTCTATGGGTTCCTGCTGGACCACTGCGCTTGGAGATCATCCAGGGCCATCATGATGGAATCACTGTTGGTCATCCGGGAAAAGCAAAAACCTTGGAGTTGATACGACGCACTTACAATTGGAAGGGTTTGCCTGTTCAGGTAGGGCGGTATTGCAAAGAGTGCTTGATCTGCAATCAGATGAAACCCAATCGGCAACCTTTAGCAGGGCTGCTGGTACATTCCAAAAGGCTGAAGGGCCCTGGACTTCCCTATCAGTGGATTTCATTGTGGAGTTACCTGTTTTGGAGGGGTATGATGTCATCATGGTGGTGGTGGACCGCTTTATGAAGTTCGCCCACTTTATTTCTTGCAGAACAACCATAACTGCTGAAATGGCCAGGCTCTTCGTCACCCATGTATTTGCAATTCATGGGGTTCCTCAAGAAATTATTAGTGACTGGGGACCCCAGTTCACCTCCATCTTTTGGGAAGAGTTGTGTAAGACTCTTCAGATCCGCCCCTGCCGTTCAACAGCATATCACCCCCAATCAGATGGGCAGACTGAGCGAGTGAATCAGTGTTTGGAACAATTTCTGCGTTGTTACACCACCGCAGACCATTCAGATTGGGTTCCTCACCTTCCCATGGCTCAGTTTAGTTACAACAACACTTTGCATTCCTCAATTTGTTGTTCACCCATTTTTGCTAACCACGGCTTTAACCCTGCATTTAGCATGGAACCCAGCTGTGGTTCTAAAGTGGAAGCGGTGCAGGACTTTGCCAAGACTTTCAAGAAGGTCCATCAAGGGGTGTCTATGAGTTTGGAGGCGGCTATGCTGGTTTATAAGGAGAATGCCGATGTAAAGCACCGAGTGGGACCAGCATACAAGGAAGGGGATCTCGTGATGCTTGATGCTCGCAACATCCCTATCAAGCAACCATGCAAAAAGTTGGGTCCAAAGAGGATTGGTCCTTACCGGGTAGTTAGAAAGGTGGGACATGCCTCATACCAGTTGGATCTTCCCTCAGCGTTTTGGATCTTCTCCGTCTTCCATGAAAGCAAGTTGACCCTGTTTGAAGCCCCTCCTCCTGTGACCCCTGAGTCTTAGCTTGTGGATGGGGCACCGGAATGGGAAGTGGAGGAGATAGTAGCCTCTCGCCGGGTTAAGCGACGCCTTGAGTACTGGTCTCATGGAAAGGGTTTGACGCTGCAGAGAACAGCTGGGTTCTGGCACGGGATTGTGTACATGCCCAAGACCTGATCTAATCATTTCATAATCATTTCCCTGAGGCGGCAGGATCTCAGCCAAAGCCAGCCGTTGCTGCTATGAAGTTGCCACCAGCACATAAGAACTTCTCCTTAGCAAACGCCCCTGGAGGGGGGGTGGAGCCCAAAAAGGAGGAGAAGGTAATGTCATGGTTGGATGACATGATAGTAGACACTGATTCTAGGAACAAGGATGGGCGACAGGAGGCCCATAAGTAGAAGCTTCAGGCTCTTCCTGACTTGAAGCACACCTTTGATTGACGCTGGGTGCAAGCCAAGCAATCCCAGGTTGATACTAAGGGTGTGCAAAACGCCCAGCCTCCTATTTCAGCTCAGGTCTTAAAACGAACGATTTACGTTTTGAATAAAGATGGTTCCATTAGCTTGGTTGGAGAACAAGGGTTTGAGTCCCACTCCAGCTATGAGATTTTGATTTTCTGGTAAAATAAGGCTTCAATCAATTACCTTGAGTGAAGGCCCTTTCGGTGTATTTTACCAAAATGAACTGAAGCTTCTGTTTATTGGAAAATCAAGGCTTGGGCGCATTGCCGCAGAACCCAAATTTCCCCAATTCATTTTAAATATGTTTTTGTGATCAACACTCCTTGTTGATTGACTTGCTTAATAAAAAACACCCCATTATTTTATGTTTTCTAATGGTTCCTTGGGCAACCCTGGTGGTGGACCTCTTTGGGGAGGTCTCCAACCATGTAGGCCACTACCTTATCTCACAATTTACTAAGATCCCAGGGGCACCTGTGGGCCGCCCAGGTCCCCTCCAGATCGAGGCACCCAAAGCCCCTGACATCAAGCCGCACTTGATTATGGACGCCCCTCTGGGGTCCACTCAAGCGGTGTTGTTTCTTACTTACCTGGTATTTTATGTTGTTGTTTATATACTTGCCTGGGGTACCTTTTGTACTGGCACTGCTCGAGGTGCTTGTATTCCCATTCTTTTAACAGATAGTTCTCTAGCAATGTGGGTTTGCATCCCACATCACCTTGCTGGGAACGAGAGAGTTACAGATACTCTCTTGACAAAGTGTCTCAAGACCCTTGTTCTAGTTTTAGCTCTATCCAAGCACTCCAGGTTGTTTTTTATTAGCGGCACTTGCAGAAGTTGATGTACCCCTTTCTATCCAAGGAAATAAAGATCTTTATTTTCCATATTATTATATTGGTGGGTTACTTAATCAACTCTTGGAGGTCAGTTCCTCTATGGAAAGCCAATCGCTGTCAGACAAAACCTTCAAAAGCATTGAACAGCCACAAGCTTAGCTGTGGCAAAATCCCCCAATTGCTTCACTACAGCTCCCCCACAAAAGCTTACTAGCCATTAACTCTCAGTTTGGCTCTTTGGTGGTTCAAGTATAGGAGTCGTTCATAAGGTTTAAGTCTTGGCGATAGTTGATACCAGCTCACCAGTTAATGTTGTATCCTCAGACTTATTCAGAAAATAAAATGGCTCCATACTTGATTCATGATGCTGAATATGGGATGGCTGGTCGTCGGATGACTATAGCAATTGGGGCATATTCTGCCTTAAATCTCCGATTTGAAAAGCTTCTAATTACTGCCTCCACTATTGCATTAGAAAACAATAATTATGAGCTACTCATTGGATCCAACTGATGTGGGAGTTTAACTGCATCATCAACCACAAATAAAAGATACCTTGCACTACTAGGGTATTAGATCCCATTAGTATTTGAACTCCCCATCCAAAGTAAAGGACTCCAAAAAAGTGAACATGCACCCTTGAATACCCATCCTCCATCTGTAAGGTCGAATATCAAGTCTTAGGAGGCAAAACTAAGTTACCCTGAGGCTATGGATGCCGAAGATGGGGTCCCTCTGTATGCCCCTCACCTATCACAGTACCCTTTGGCTCACAGGTTATTGTGGATACAGGGATCATTATTCACACCCATCCTAACCAAGTTTGGAGCTAAAAGGCCACTTAAACCCTTCAATCAAAGAAGCGTTGACCTGCTCTGAGATTTTGGATCCTGCTTATGAGAATAAATCTATACCATTAGGGAATCTAACAGATCAAACCATCCAAGTCCCTCAGTATATCCCTATTGCTTAAGTGAAAGTATGCCCTATCAAAAATATCGCCAATGTGAGTTGTTTTGGCTCGTTACAAGATATAGAGTTTGACTCTCTATCCACCATAGATCTAGTTGAAAGTAGAATTGCCAACAATCTCACCCCTAATGAGCAACAGAACGTCAAAGACCTCCTTGAGGAGTATTGCAATTTATTTTCCTCAGGATCAAGTGATTATGGAAAAATTTCTGAGGTAATTCACCAAATCAATACTGAGGCTCACCCTCCATTCAATTCTCGGCCAGATAGAAAATCTAAAGTGAGGAAGCTCAAGTGGCCCTAGAGCTACAGCAACTGTTGGAAGCTGGGTTACTTGTGACTTCTAAAAGCCTGTGAGCTTACCCACTTCTATTAATTCAGAAGAAGGATGGTGGTCACCATATTATTATGGATTATCCCTGCCTAAATTTAATAACCAGAAAAGACAGGTATCCATTGCCGCATATAGATGACTCCTTACGCTTGATGTTGGGTTCCCACTATTTTTCAGCTATGGAACTTGCCAGTGGATACTGGAAAGTTGATTTATCACCATAGGATCGAGAAAAATGTACCCTCATCTCAAGTGAAGGGTTGTTTCTGCCCACTCAAATGCTGCAGTGGTTATGTAACGCCCATGCCACCTTCCAACGCGCCATGGATGGACTTTTAGGTGATCTAAAACGTTCTTGAGTGTTAGTTTATCTCGATAATATTACCATTTTTTGAGAACCTTTACCAAACACATATATCATCTCAGAAAAGTTTTCCAGCGGTTAAGGCAGGCCTCATTAAAACTAAAGCTGTCAAAATTATTCTTCTTTCAGAAATAAAATGGGTCTTTATAGGCCATAAGGAAGGTAAAGCTGGAATATCCTCAATGGATGACAAGTTCCTGGCCATTTCCAAAATGTCCCCTCTTAATCCCTACGAGATGTATAAGTTTTCTAGGGATGGTGGGATATTATCACCAGTTCATCCCCTTTTGCCAACACCTTCAAGACTCTTGTATACTTATTGAAGAAAGGGGTACCCTTCCAGTGGAAAGAAGAGCAACAGCAGACCTTTGACCTATTATGCATTTCTTTCTCCCACTCTCCAGTACTTATACATCAACTTTGAAAAATTTTCTCCTTTTTACTGATGCGAGTGATATAGCCATCAGAGCCATCCTATTGCAGCATGACGAAATCTTGGTAGACCATCCCATCACCTACTATAGCAAAACTTTAACCAGAGCTGTATGCAACTATAGCATTATAGATTGCGAATTTTTGGTGGTATTATAAGATATTAATCATTTCTGACCATATCTATATGGGAAACATTTCACTATAATTACTGGCCATGCTGCCCTGCAATGTCTACAACAAATGAAGGACCCCAATGGGAGGTTATCCCAATGGGCGTTAAGATTTCAGTACTACAACTTTTCCATCAACCAGGACCCATACACCAAAATGCAGATTGCCTATCCTGGATGCCCATATTAACTTTAACTGCCTCTGAGGAGGATCAACTTTACGACCTCCTAACTCAACTGCACTTATGGAAAGACAAATCCCCTACCTTTCAAAAGGAATTAGCAAAAAAAGTGGCGGGTTTTCAAGTCAAAAATGGCCAACTATGCAAACTTATGTCCCAAAAAATGGGTGCCCTATGTATGTCCTCCAGAGTGAACTGACGTCATATTGGAGGTACATTGGCAAGTCAGCCAAGGAGGAGTTCGGAAACTTACCAGTGACTCAAGACTCAATGTTACTGGTAAGGAATGATTGTTACAATACAAAATGTATTGTAGTCATTCCTGGTATGCCAAAGTCAAGCTGGACCTAATCCCCGGTCACAACATCCAGTAGTTCCACCCTGTGAACCCTTCCATACTTTTAGCATTATTGTTGTGGGACCTCTCCCTCAAGCCTCTAATGGTCACCAGTCCCTCCTCCTGGCCGTGGATCATTTAACTAAGTGGATTGAAGCTGTATTGGTACATTCCACATTATCAAAAAGCTACAGCCACCTTCTTATATAATTTTATTAGCACCCAGCATGGGTGCATTCATATAATACTCTCTGATAATGGGCAAAATTGCCAATCATCACTGGTGAATGATTTAGCCGAGCTGATGGGATTTACTCAGGTGTTTTTCACTCCCTACTGTCCTGCAACCAATGGAATGGTGGAGTGGGTGAATGGTACCCTAACGGCCACTCTTTGGAAAATGGCCACAACTGACCCTCTGCACTGGCCCCAATATTTGACTAGTGCAATTCTGGCCTACTGAATAAGCTACCACTGAATCATTAAGATGTCGCCCTTACAGGCTTTGTATGGACGAAATCACAAGTTGCCCTCCAGAGTGCAGGCCATTGTAGATCATGCACCCCTTGACGCCCCTGAAGTTACTATGAGAATCATTACCAATGAAATCGTCTGAATCCAGGCTCTAGCTTCTGAGAACTTATTGGCTACCACCAGTAGAGAAACTAACCAATTTAATAATAAGCATGATCCCCTGAACACCTTCCAACTGGGTGACCTAGTTCTTTTCTACCATCATCAGCCTGGATGTCATTTAATAAATTGGGAAACAACTGGTTAGGCCTTATAAAATCATTTATAATCGGGTCAATGAACACTCAATTGTAGAGGTTGTTCATGGTACTGTAGTAAACTGCGTCCATAGTCACTTTGATCTTCCGTTTCCCCCCTCCCATTGCCAAGATCTAAAGGGGGCGTTGTCAGGATTCCAACTCATATGGGAGATTTGTTGAGGTCAATGATGGGAATCAAACCTGAGTCAGCCAAATAGATAATCCTTTTCTCGGGATAATTCCTGATGACAATTCATTCCCAGGTATCAGGGTTTAAACCCAATCTATGAGGCAAGCTAATCCTATTGGACCAAAATGACTAACCTACCACTGAATCACCAATTTGTTATGAGCCTAGATCTTGGCTTAAGGAATTACTGAACAAAACTCTCTTATTTAGAGGCTTAGATTAGAATAAACACTACGTTTTTTCCTTTTTGCAATTTTAAGTAAAAATTAGTATATTTTTATCATGAATTGTCTCATCAGAAGAAGTATCTTGTCGAATTCTTCTCAACCAAGAGTAGTAAAAACAGGCATTTTAACACCCTGAAACTTCAGGGCCCCTTGCCTCACTTTTGAGGGATACAAGGTATTACACCTGTGGTTCCAACAATATTATTGGATGGAGTTTGAAAAATGAAGATATGGTGGTTGCATATATGGAGTTTTTTGTGATAGCACTAAATCATTTAATTGTATTACATAAATAACTTTCTCTACTTATTTTTAATATAAAAATGTAAAGATGGAACCAAATCCCAACGATTATTATAATAATGAATATAGGAAACTTTTAGTGTCTTCACCTGAAAGTCATCATCTCCACAAAGCCGTGGCAGACTCTGTCACTGAAGTTAAAGATTGTCTGCATGACACCAAATTTTCCTGCTCTTTCAAAAGAAGAAATCACCTAACTCAGAGAAGCTGCCATCACCGCTGTCAAGCATGTCAATGAATTGGCAGACTTTTCCCCATCCACATGCAACACAAGAGCTAACATTGCAAAATATGTCCAGATTCCTGAAACCCACATTCAAGCGGAACACCAGTATGATGAACTTGTTGATGCTTTGATTCAGGCCCAAATTGATGATCTCAACGCCTATCTACATTACCTTGATCCTCATCCCACAGACGCCCCAACCCTCTTGCTCTCAGCATTGATCCACCTCTTCAATGCTAAATCTGAAATCATAGCTAAAAGTGAAGATCCGCCTGTTCCCCCCTCCCCCTCTGCCATGGTGGGATAAGCGGCTCACTGCTGTGCCACCTGGTAGGTTATTTTTTGTCTTTTGTGCGTCTTGCTGCTCGTTTCAGGCAGTTGGTTTATATTTTTGGTTTGTTTCATTGGAATTTCTGTTTTGGTATTGTCAATACCCTGGTTGGCATACCTCAAATAAACCTAATTATAGTAAATTTTTAGAGCAAGGGTGCCTCAGTGGTAGAGTATGGACTCAATGGCAACTGCTCCCAAGTTTGATCCTTGTAGATGAACTTGGAGTGGGGGACAATTTGACTGTGTTGAAATTGTGCACCAATGCCCCAAATTAAGATAGCAAATAGAAAAGGTGGTCCGTGGAGTTCCTGTCCTATCAGAACGCTGCACATGGAGGCTTACAAAGATTTATCCTCCTTTCCAATTGATTTGCTTTCCCCATTAATCAGTGCAGTATCATTCCCAGGTCAGCCCACCTCAAATAAATATATATAGGAAACTTTTAGTTATATATATTAAGATAGAAAGTCTCCTGAGGTTGATCTGAGTAGATCAATTTTAAGTAGGGGACAATTTATGTATGTTGCCATTGCATATCAATGTCCTTAACCAAGATACCAAATAGTAAGGTGGTCCATAATGTTCCTGGCCTATCAGAATATTGCTTGTGGAGGTTTTCTGGGACTATCCTCCTTTTCTATTGTTTCTGATTTCCCCATTAATTGGCGTAGTATCATCACCAGGTCAGCCTACCCTAAATAATTTCAAATATATTAAAATAAAAACTAAAGTACTACATTCCCAAAAATATTATAATTACATTACATTCTGATATAATTAAGCTAAACTTAGTAGATATAAGGAAGACATGTTAAAAATGTTGGAACTTTCCATTGTAATTTTGACTATGTCTTATTTTTTTACTATTTATGAGGTTATCTCCTTTATTATTTATAATCTAGTTAACTATTAATATTAGAATAATTCATTGATATTATATATAACTTTGATAAAAGGTGACTTCAAGGGCCATCTCTATAATTACAGCACGCTCACCTAGATTACTCCTTGCATAACAGTACACTTACTTTTTTATCTAATATGAGCCAATTTTACCAGCTTTTACTGGGTTTATAATTTAATAGACAATTATAATCAATTCTTTAGTTTTTATATTAGTAGATGGTCATCAACAAGTTTGGAAACTATTAAACTTATTAAACTAACTTAATCATCAATATTTAGCCAAAACTAATTGACCCTAACAAAATCAACCAAAAGCCACCAACACTCATAAACCCTAATTAAACCTTTCAATTTAAATTAGCTAAAATTCACCCACTTACATGAAACACTTGACCTATTAAATCAACCAAAAACCACCAATCAGACATAACTAATTTCTAAACTTAAAATACAACCAAACACTACCAACTGCTTAATAAATATATGAACCTATTATAGTAAACAAATAATACCAAAATGCTCAGCCAAAATGATATACAATTACCATTAAGATCTTATATTTTTTATATATTATATATAGTTAACGTTGAGAATCAGTATAACATTTTTTAAAAATAGCCTATTACCATTTTCAAAATTTATATAGTATATGCGCCATGTTTAGTTATTTTTGGTTCATTTGTTCATGTAATAACGTGTCTCATATATATATACACAAATACATACATAAAATGATGTATATATAAAGCTATAGCTTTGTTATATAGCTTTACTTAATTATAATAGAAGCAAGTGTATGTAATGCTCAGCCAAAACTAGGACATGTAGAGCTTTGTAATATCAATATAGGTGGATGGAAGGGGGTCTGTGTGCACCTCAAAGCTGGATTTTTAACTTATATAACTAAAGAAAAAGATTTTTAGATAAAAAATGAAAATTATATGTTTATTAATGGTAATTGGTATATTGTTACAGCTGAGCAAAAAATTATTTGGTTAAGTTAATAGTTAAAATGGTTAAGCCAAGTGGTTGGTGGTTTTAGTTTGATTCAATAGGTTCAATTGGTTTTGTGCAATCGGTAAGTAGTTTTTAGCTGAATCAATGGGTATGATTACCCTAAACTTTAGTGATAGTTATCTACCAATATAGAAATTAATATAATTTTCACTATTTTCTGTCCTACCTCAATCAAACAAAATTATATCATTTATTTTTAAACTCACAATCAATTCTGGTTAAGGTGGGCAATTGATATAATGAAAACTAAAAATATCTGATAAAAAAATTGCTTTTTAATGATCTTAATACAATTGATCTCTCAGCCTCATGCTGTAAAAGTATGGTTTTTAATTAAAATTATGAACACAAATAACGCAGGATAAATAAACTAAACTTTTATCTATATACAAAAGACACTACTAATAAAAATCTTCTTTTTTACACTAGGTGGTCCCAATATAAAGGGGGATACAACAATATAATATTTTTTTTAAACTACAGAAGCTAGGATTAGAATTTGGCGTAGAATTCAGTTCAAAAATTTGTAGCTTAGCTTATCTTAAACTGTTTATTTTTAAAAAAATTAAAGAATTTTTAATGTGCAAAAAATGTTTATTTTTTACTTTAATAAATTAATTATTATAAAATTAGTTCAACTTGAGAAAGTTTAAAAAGAGAATTCTAAGAAAAACCAACATACCTATTTTTATGAAATTTGGTATGTATATACAGCTTGGGTGTCAGATACTATAATTATGTAGGGGTTTGATACTCTAATTTTAGCAACTTAAATTGCAAATATATGAAAAAGTATTTAACTTGGTGTTAAAACTTGTGAGCTGGTAGTAACTCTGATTGAGCACCAATTGTTGGAGTTCAGGATTTGTTTCCTCTTTATGGATAGTAGCTCACTTTGGTTCCCTTGTTCAACTGCACAGGTTCCTGGTATGTGCGTTATTCAACTTGTTGATAATATACTATGATGGACAGTGGTAGTTTTAAGTTTACTACTCTAGTTGAGTTATTTCAGCCAAGATAATTATTAGATCCAGCTCTAACATAGACTTGTCCTAATATTTAATGGAATTCTGGAATGACTGTAGGGACTTCTTCCCTCTTTTGTAGAACTTACCCTCTACTCAGGTTCAGAGGCTCTTCCCATCACTTCTGAAGAATTTATCCTAGGATTAGGTTCAGTGGTTCTTATACCTTCTTGTCACGCAGAGTCCGCAGAGATCACAATAATATAGACAAAGGATCTTCTTGTCCTTCTAACTCTTATCATAAGAGCAAACAGCTTAAATTATAAAAGAACTTATTAAAAATAATTTATTAAAGCTGATATTATTGTGT
>JAKSZP010000505.1:0-67863 GCA_022478985.1 Massospora cicadina | reverse complement strand
TGACATAAATATTCTGTGAAATTCTGCAACAATTAAAGTAGATTATGTACCCTTATCAGGATGTCAGCAGGCCTCTCTCTCAATAGCACTAGGTACTCCCTTTTATGCGCTCCATGTGCAAGTGCTATCATACCAATTATGTGGATTGACATACGAAATTTTCCCTAGGGCAAGAAATTGACTATGTTAAAAAGTCTTTCAGTCCATGGGACTTTTAGACGTTATCTTTAGGTCAATCCTGAACAATTTCTTATGTAAAGTGTTGGATATTGTTTCCGATATTCAGGACCAATTGATGAGTTTTGGTGCAGTGATAATCACCCATAATGCGTGAGTGGATTTAACCCAAGCTTTTTTATAAAGTAGTTGATCAAATTGACATTGGGGATAATCAGCCTGAGCTGAGTAATTACAGTAGGCTTGAGTTGAGAGGTAGAGTATTAATTTGAGTATTGGGAGTATAATTGGCACAATATGTTGGTTGTTGAAGGGTTTATTTTTGGGTCAATTACCAGAATCTGACATTTCCCCCACTTGACTCAAACAAAAGCCCTAAGGTTCCCAATTAGCCTTCGTTGATCTGTTATCTTTGGCCCAAACGCCTGAAAAGTCTGGAGTTGGATCCTCTTCCCATCTTCAAGTGCAAACTTAAAGTATAAATTAGAAAAAAGGATTATTAAATATATAAGTGCATGTGTTTTCTTTTTTTTATTTTTATATTTTTCTATTTGTTTTTTTTTCTTAATCAGCTCTTCTATTGAACCTTCTTAGGAATTTAGCATGGATTCAATTGTATATATGGACGGTATTAATATCCTTGAATTGTATATAAATTTTGATGTCTTCTCAATTACTTCAAATGGCCCTACCCAGATGCAATCTAACTTTTGCAATTGTCCCAATACATGGGTGTTGCAAAATAGAACTTCGTTGTTAACCTCAAATTCAGCCAATATGTAGCGATTCTCTAAGTCCTTTTGATTTAAGACCTTTAACACGCAAAACTGTTGTCAAAGGTCTGAGCTTGCAGTCTGATTAAAGCATCCACAAGCTTCTCGACATATTGAGTTTAAGTGTTTTCGCCAAGTTATTCTAGGGCTGAATATAGTAGCGTTGGTAGGACCAGATGTCTTCCATATAATAATTGGAACGGGGACATCCTGTTTGACATATGGTAGGAGATATTGTAGGGAAATACTACCAAACTTAGATAAGTACTCCTTTTGGATGGTTTGGTCGAAGTTAATTTCATGATAATGTTCACCAACATCCTGTTTGCACGCTCAACAGTACCATCTGTTTTTGGATGATAGGGGGCAGAAAGCACACCTTGTACTTCCATTAATTGTCTGAGCTTGGCAAGAACATTGGCAGTAAAATTGGTTCCAATAATCAGTCAGAAGAACCTGGGGACATCCATGCTTGTAGATGATGTTTTCAAGGACGAGCTTCTATAGTTTCTGCTCCAGCTTCTCAAATAGTTTTGGATTGACCCATTTGGTCAAGTGGTCGATGGCTACAATGATATACTCGGCCTTCATATTACTTGTTGGATTTGGGCTGAGAACATTGATAGATGCAGTGTGCCTGGCAAACTTTTGCCAAACAAGCCGTTTAATGTGCTTTTTTGGAATGGGTTTTCACCTTGGCACTCTTCACAGCATTCTAGCGGTTCTTTGATGTCAAAATACACTGACTACCAATAGTAGAATTGCTTTAAATGCTCTTTCATCTTTTTGAATCCGCCATGCCCTATGGCCTTATGCGCCGCCATTATTAGGTATGTTTGGGATGAGGGCCCTCAGGAAAATATACTTTTTTCCCTCAACGATCTTGGAAAGCATACAAATTTTTGATAGTTGTATTCTTCTGTAGATCTGATAATTTTTTTGGATGGATTCAGGCTCATTTTGGTACTCCCTACTAATCATTTTCTTAAACAACTCATTTGTGGCCAAACTAAGTGTTGCAATAGTGGGCAGTCAGGAAAAGCAATCAGCGTTTTGGTTATTGCCCCAGCTTAATGCTCAATGGTTTAGTCATAAGCTTAGAGCTTTAATGCCTAGCGGGCTAATTAGCCCTCAGCTTCTCTTAAGTTGTTCAACAATCTTAGGGAAGCATGGTTGGTAATGACTTTGAAATGAGTGCCATGAAGTTAGACCT
This sequence comes from Massospora cicadina, assembly GCA_022478985.1. Classification (NCBI taxonomy): domain Eukaryota; kingdom Fungi; phylum Entomophthoromycota; class Entomophthoromycetes; order Entomophthorales; family Entomophthoraceae; genus Massospora; species Massospora cicadina. The sequence continues at coordinate 65,700 of JAKSZP010000505.1, read as the reverse complement.
GAAATTGCTTACAAGCATATATGATGGCTAAGCATTCTTGTTCTGTCACCATGTAGTTCATTTCATGAACATTTAAGGTCTGACTAGCAAAAGTGACTAGATGTTCTTCCCCATCTTCTCCAACTTGAGATAACATGGACCCACTGCTGTTAGGGATGCATCAGGTTGAACTATAAATTCACAATTAAAGTCTGGGTATCAAAGAAAAGGTACGCTTTATAGGCTGATTGGAGTTGGTCAAATGCATACTGATAAGCTGGAGTCCAGTCTAATGGGACCATATCTTTAAGTGGATAGAAAAGTGGCTCCCCAAGTTGTGCAAAATTGACAATAAATTTACAATAGTAACTGGTCATGCCTAGGAATAATTGGATATTGCGCTTGTCTTTAGGCCGTTTCCAATTTGGAAATAGCATCCAACTTAGAGGGTTGGGGCCAAAGACCCACTATATCAATTACAAATCTAAGTTATTCCAGTTGGTCTTTAAAGAACTGGCATTTTCTGGGTTTTATTTTTAAGTTTACAGCAGTTAGCCTTTTAGAAAATCCTCCTCTAAGTGTTCCAGATGGTCGTCAAAAGTGCGGCTGAGAACGTTGAGATCATCAAGGTACACTAATACAAATGAGGACTTCAATTCTCCCAGAATTGTGAACATAGCCCTTTGGAAAGTAGCTGGGGCATTGCAGATCCCTTGAGGCTTTCTCGTCGGTTGAAATAGGCCCTCTTAGGGTTATAATTGCACATTTTTTGAGCTCCTTTTTGATAGATCTATTTGCTAATATCTGCTGATGAGGTCCATTGCCAATAAGAACATCAATCCCCCTAGCCTGTCCAAGGCATCATCAATTTGTGGCAGAGGGTACAAGTCCTTCTTTGTGAAGTTGATTAACTTCCAATAATCAACAACTATTTAAAGCTTCTATCCTTTTCTTCACTATTAAAATTGGTGCCGCCCATGAACTTTTTGAAGGCAAAAACATGCCACAATCAAGGAGATTCTTAATCTCCTTGGATACAGCTTATTCTGATGATTTAGAGTGTCTAATTGGGCGTAATTTAATTGGTTTAATATCTCCAATATTGATTTTGTGGGTGACACCCTTAGCACATTCCAAGTCAAAATCATCTTGGGCAAATATTTCCTTACATTTAGAGAATAACTTCTGAGCTTGGACTTTCTCAGAGTTGGTCAGTTTGATTATATTGGCCATAGAAACAACATTTATTAATGCTGAGTAGGCCTTATTGGGGAGCCCTAATTTGAGAAAAGTTCCAAACTCATGGAATGAGTGAATTTCTGAGGTAGGGAACAGAATCAGAAATGTGATTGTTTAATATTGTTTGATGGAGATGGGCAAATTTTTCAGGTTTGCACATAAGATATATTTTCTCTGTGGCCAGGAATGATAATGCCAGGAGCAATGTTTGATTCGAATTGAGATTTAGACCATGATTGATATACTTCACCATAAAGTCCTTCCAGGATATTAATAATTATCCCATTTAAATAATTACTTGATCTCTGGATTGTATAGTGATGTGCTGCTTTGATCAAAGTGGAATGCCCTTTGACTTATTGATCTGATGGGGAGTGTTTTAAACCTTTTCCGCGCTTTGACATACATAAACAGGACTACTCCATCTTTGTAGGCCAGATTTATGAATAGTTTTGATTTCTTTTTCTCAACTGCCCTATCCAGTCATAGTGAAGTGGAATAGCCTGGTCAAGAATGGTGAGAGTATTGTGCTTAAAATTGGTAACAACTCCATATCTTTTTAGGAAATCAGTCCCAATTAGGATATCATAGTTCTTAATTGGCAATACTATAGCAGGTGCTGTTAAGTCAATAGATCAGAATCTGAAAAGTAGGGTACTGTATGCACCCAGAGATTTATTTGTATGCGCTTCAGCTGTTCCATATTCATGACAGTGGCAACATTGGGCGCAAATTCCAGTTTTTTAACCAACTTTGTGCTGACTATATTAATAGGAGCACCACTAGTGACGATGGCCCTAACTCAATATTGTTTACTGAAATGTCCATATAAGTACATTCAGAGTAGTTTTCAAAGGTATTTACTGTATGAATGCTGTGATTGCTGCCCAATTACAGGTATGATTCAGACTTGAGCAAATATCTGGGGAAGGAATCTGCTAAGGTCTTTATGGGAATGGCTACTTGTATGTTGTTAAGCTTAGTTAGGTCAGTTGAACATCTTAGTTTAAGGTCTAAACCCTGATCAAAAATCTGTTTTGCATAAAATTTTGACACCTCTGCTTGGGCTTTTTTGGTAAATTTTCATGGTTTAGTTGCCTTTGTTTTAACCCGGGTAGTAACTATAAGGGCATCATTAGCCACAGTATGGTTGAGGTTATCTTCAGCAATATTTTCGGCCATAAAGAGCTCTCCAGGGTTGGGTATAATGGTTTGAACATTGTTGGAGTTAGAGCATTCCGCCTCTACTCCACCTGCTCTTTTTCCACCTCACTTTAACTGTTGATTTCTAGAGAAACATTGACCCCAGGCTTTTTGGACCATCTGTAGCATTGGTTAAAAAATACCCCTTTGACCACAGTTGTGGTATGTAATTGGCCCTGTTTGCTGCTTTTGCTCGAATTTTTGATTTGTAGTTTAAAAGTTTTCCACTGGTTGGACATAGTGTTGATTTTTGAACCTGAAAATCGGTATTTTTGCTGATCCTTGGGCTAATTAGGGGTACTAAAATTATGAGAACAGCTTCTCAAGTAATTGTTAAGTTCTTGAATTTCCAAACTTCCATTGAATTCAGGTATCATGACATTGTGCAGTTCACGGAAGGCATAACTGCATGTTCCATTGCAATCTTAGCGTTAAACATATCTATTGCATTGCTCCCACAAAGAACTAGTGCCTCATGGAAAATCTGTCCGCAAAGGCCTTAATAGTATAATTCTGCTTGAATTCAATAATAAGAAGCTCTCTTTTTCGGGTTCCTAATTTTTCTGGCCCTCCAAACTGTTTGGTCACTGCAATTTTGGCATCCATATAGGATTAATCGTCACCCAAATAGGGCATAATGAGGTCAAAGCTATTGTAAGTCCAGGGGAACGTCCCCTTTGCGTAGATCAGGCGATTTTCCCATTACCAAACAAGAAGGTGCTGAAGAGGGCGGCTGTACCCCTCATCACCCAGGGCAACCTTGACCATGTGGTAGATGAGCGCTGGGTTACAGCGCCCTCTAAAGATTCCTCCCCTGGTCCCCGCACTTACCTATGCTGAACTTGTCCGCCAAATTGAAGAAGTCTGCGCCAAAATTATTGAATTGAAGGCAAAATGTCCAAAATTAATGGGAATAAAGCTTGACGGTTGGAAAACCAATATTCAGAAAGAGACAATGATAGATTTATCAGCTGGAATCACAGATGATAACGAGCCATCAAGTGATATGATTGTCATTGCCAAATTCCATTTTAATTGTCAGGGATTGTCACCAATAATTAGAAAACCCTAGTTTATAAATCGGTAGTTGCGCCCAACACCACTCATTTGGCCAAACAAATGCCCCAGTCACCAGGCAGAGGCGTGTTGGCCATCCTGAACCCGTTTCCAAACAATTTGGACCGCCCCTATGTGGGGCGGCCCTGGGAATTCCCATTGCCCATCAGGCCATATGCTGTCATGCCAACTGACATAAATGCAGTCGAGCATCTATCCAGGCGTTTGTATACAAACCAATAGTGACTTGGCCTGCCACAAAATCCTTTAATGTAAGTTCCAATTATAATTATCTGCCCTCTCCCCCCAAAATTTGCCAGGTTAGGTCAAATTTGAGGGACCTGATCCCTGCTTTGACCCTCTACAATTGAACACTATTTAATCAATCGCATTGCACTGAGAAAAATGATTGGTCGATTTTCTTCATTTATCCTTTCAATAAATCCCTTTACCCAAATTAGTTTATATGTTAAAAACTCAACCGCCCTTTCCGCCTATAATTCAAATTTCTCAGGGTTTATAGCCATGTTTATCAGGTACTTTGCTAGGTGCCTATACAAAATTATGGATCATGGGTACTTAATGGCGGAATTTCTTCCAAGTTCCATAACCGTCATACCAGCAGCAGTGCCACCGGTATTTGGGTTTGCCGTTTGGGTGCTTCAGCATGCAAACTGGCATGCTGGTCTAAAAATATATTGCTGTTTGCCTGACAGCTATGGGCATCAAGTGAGTTAATTAGTAGAATTCCTTTTGCATTGTCTGACGCTCCTCTCAATGCATTTTCAAATAGATTGAGGAAAGAGTGAACGTTCCCATCCTTATTAAACTTTGGTAACCTCAATGAATAAAAGTCATACAGTTCTGTTTTTGGGCAAAGGGGCTGTACTTCTTCTTAGCATCTTGGTGTATTAACGTTCATAATCAAACTCTTCCCCGTTGGGGAGTATCTGGAGTCAGGATTGATGCCAGAACTTTAGGCATAGAACAAATGTTCAAAATATCAGTTTCTGCATTGGTGTCAAACATCTGATGATTCATTTCATGATATTGCTCCGAACTACTGGATTCTGATGTTTAAAACAGCCCTTAATTGAATTTTCAAACTGTTTTCTGGCTGAATAAGAGAGCTTTTTCCTATTTCTCTTTTCTTCAAATCTAGGTGGGCACTGGCAGATTTGCTTTTGAGGAAATGAAATTCTTTTTTAAGGTTTTCTTTCTCCACTTTTAACAGCTTAATTGCTTTTTATGTTTTTGCCCATATTGTCTACTCAGAAATTTTGCAGTTGATAGTTGTATTCTGAGTTTGCAATCCTCCTGAGTAATTTCAGTATTTCTAACCTGCAATCTCAACACCAAAGTCCAAAGTTTTGAAATTTTCTCCTTACTGAGCATCCTCTTCACCTCTTTTTGAGACGCCTGGTATTGCAGTAAGGTCTTCAATGTTTTTGTTCACAATACCCAGCTTAATCTGAACATAATTCTCAAAGTTAACATAATTAGAATTTAAATATAGGTGCTCTCTTTGGCCTAAGGTCCAATTGGGGAGTCATTATGTCTGATATACTAGGAAATAAGAATACGTTTCCAGTTTTTGACAGTTGGTATTCATGTTGTGTACCCATTCTTGCGATAGCTCATAATGAGTAAAAACTTCTGCGTCTATCTTTGGGACTACTTCATTTAGTAGCTCCTCAAGAGTATTTAATCTCTCATGAGATTTATTGGCAAGTCCTTCTTATCCACAATTGTTTTTGAAATTCAGTAAAACTGGGATTTAATTTATCCATTAGAGCATTTTGGGAAGATTGTTCCTCCCCTTGTACATGGTAGATTTCAGTAAGTTCCAGATTTTGTCTAGCAAGGATCCACTGGGTATTCTCGATTGAGGGTTGGACAAAGTTAACCAGGAATTCATTAGTTTCTTGATTATCTGTGAGACGTCTGTCAAGAGATGACATGGTTGCATCACAGTACTTCATTTAATCTCCATCTTGAGCGCCTGATCCTGAGGTAATAGAACATGCCAAAGGATTGATAAATTTGTGAAGTACCAATCCTAAAAACCCTAGTATAAAGTTTCCAGCATAGCTTTTACGCTTTTAGATGTTAGATTGATTGGGCTTACTGTATCTAAATGAACTCCCCCACTGTGATAAGATTCAGGGAGTAGGAGGTTCCCACATCAGAGCCTTGGCGGCTGATTTTAAAATAATCTAAGATCTTTTTGTCACTAGTTTCCATCTTGTTGCCACTATCTCTTCTGGTTAAATCCTTCATTAACTGGTTGTGTGGGTCCATTTCAGATAGTGTCACCGATTTTGAGTGAACCACACTTGTTAAATTCTGAGAATTGATTGCTTGATAATTTAAATCCTGCAAGTATATTTGGGAAGATGTTCGGCTGAAAGATCCTTGATTTTAGCCATTTTTTATGGATTTACAATTGTTTGGAAGACCACTGTGTTTTCGAAAATTGATACGACTATTCTGGTCAATTTTGGGCAAATTTTTCTTTTTAAATTTGGGAACTTTTACTGAGGCAGGCAACAATGAAAGATGGAGATTTTTGATTTAACAGATTGCTGACACTCTTCAAGAAAAGACTGGGATAAAAATCCAAATAAAGATAATTAAAGAAATACATCTTTTTAAAAAAAAGAAATACATCTTTTATATTAGATAGTATTTTTGTGTTAATTGATGTTAGAATATTCAGTCCGAGCAGTCAAGTGGATAATTGGGTTTATTTGCTTTGGGATAATTGGCCTAAGCTGCCAAGTAAATAATTGGGTAATTTGACGGTAAGATATTCAGTCCAAATTGTATAATAATGATTGCGTTGGTTGAGAATTAGAGTAATTGGCCCAAGTTTTGACAGGATAATTGGCCTAATTTGTTGTTTATCAAATGGTTTCTTTTCAGGTCAACCACAAGAATCTGATACATCCTTGTCGCCTTTTTAGTATATTGTGGTTGGCGGCATCTTGTTGGCCATAGCACCATTTGAAAGGATTTTCATCTTCAACAGATTTGGAGACATTGGATTCAGCCACATCTGGTTAGCCAGAGCATTGTTTAAGAGAATCTACATCTTTCTCGCCATATTTGGTAACATTGGATTAGGAAGAATCTGGTTGGCCAGAGCGCCATTTACTAAGATTTCCTTCCTCACAACCTCAAAATAGATATTAAAGTTCATCGCTTTGAGGCATCTGATTTGTCAGATTGCTATTTTTGAAAATCATTGCAATTGTGCCCATTACCCTTGGCCCAGTCATTGCAATAAGGAAGATTGGGGCAATGTGGCGGTCAGGCAACGTCTTGACCATTACAAGGGTCTTGTTAAAGTAACCCATTGGATGGTAAACTAGAACTTCATCATGTTCATTTAGGATAGCCCCAAATGCAATGTAACTAGAGTCAGTGAAGAACAATAATGGCTGATCAAAATGCAGATGAACAAAAATAAGCTTAGTACAAAAAGCAGTACTCAGCTTACTAAAAGCCTATTCTTGTTCAGGCCGCCACTCAATAAGCACATTCTTCTGTATAAGGTAGACAAGATGTTCGTTTAGGTCAGCAAACTGAGGGATAAACTGATGATAAAAACCCACAATACCCAGGAACACTTGAATATCCCTGAGGCTCTAGGGGCGTGACATCTTCATAATGATAGCAACATAATCCTTGATGGATTATATTGCATGTTTTAGACCTTATATCTGATGAATTCTATTTCAGATTGGTAAAAAGTGAATTTTAAAGGCTTATGCTTTATGGGTGCCTTCCTAAGATGATTAAGTACTTCAAAAAGGTATCCTTGTAGCTGTTATAGGTTTGTTAGAATGAGGTAATATCATCAAAGTACATTGAGACACAGGATAGCTTTAAATCTCCCAGATACCGTCCATGGCGTTGGAAGTTTGAAGTCATGTTGCAAGGGACCCTGTGGCATACTAGTTGGCTCAAATAGCCTTGTTTTCTATGAGCGCGCATTTTGATTGTTCTCCAGACTAGCTCTACTTTCCAGTGTCCGCTATTAAGATCCATAGCAGAAACATTATAAGCCAGTAAGAAAGTGGAGAGTCATCAATATGGGAGTAAGGGGTAACTTTCCAGTTGGTAATGGGGTTAAGTCTTTATAGTTCATCACCAAACAATTACTACCATCTTTCTTTCACTCTAACAAGAAAGGGGGAAATCAAGGGCTACAGGAAGGCACAAGTCACCCAGCTTCAAGTAGCTGCATAAGCTCAACCGCCACTTGAGCTTCCATAAACTTACTTTTTTTGTAGGGACAGGATTGGATGGGTTGAGCGTCCCCCAGTCTCTACATTACCTAAAACACATTTAATTTATAAATCATATGTAAGGTAATAAGTGGTCTGAGTATTTTTGCTTTAGGTGCTCAACTTGGTTCGGTTGCTTGCTGGTGAGCTCTTGCCAATAGAGGTATTGCTAGAGATATTAACTATGGAAATTATAGTCTACCATTATTTAGACTTTTTAAAGTTGCCAATGTAATCAATGGCCTCTACAAGAAGTAGGCAAACATAAAAGGATGGATCATTAGACCTCACTGTCCATGGTTTATTAGTGAGGTTGGCCAGCAGCACTGATATGGACCCAACTTAAGTAGGTTCTAAAATTTTTCAGAAAGTTCAGGATCTCCCTGACGGATGGGTTATCCATGCCTTATATTTCCAGAAATTATCTTATGGGAATATTGGTATGTAAACTGGTATCAGCAATGACATGACACTTTGGCAGTATATTAGTCAGCTTAGGCAATATGTGGGTATGCCCTTTTGGTCATCTACCACAGGAGAGAGAATCTGTACTTAAGAGCCCTTACATGATATTAAAGCCTGTCAATCTAAATTTGACTTTTTAACAGGCAGGTACATGCTTTGACTTCCATCTTGGCTTTATGGTAGTCTCAGATTACAATGGAACCCTAGTCCCTAGAAAGATAAAAACCTTCCTCAAAGTGCACATTAACGGAATAGTCACAGATAACAGGGTTCCAAGGAGAATGTCATATTTGGATTGTATAACGCGATGACTGAGGTGTTCAATGACAGATTGATAAAGCAAATGGGCAGTGAGGAATAGCCTAATGATTTGAGTGAATTGTGGTCCAGCAGTGCCATATTTCAGGTATTGAAGCAAACTCCAGAGCTACCATAGTACGCTCCAATACTCTACATGAAATGACATTCAGATGATAACTACTGTTGACAATAGTATGGACTGGGACTTTATGAATTTAAACAGTGACTTGTGTGACTAAACACCTAAACTGAAAGGGCAGAGTTAGAAATAAAGTAGATTCACCAGAAGGATAGTAATCAGTACCGGGTTCATTATTAACAATAGGTACCAATTTATTTTCCCCTGGGTTGATAACTCATACTCATTGAAGTTCAGTAGATGTTCTTGAGGCAGTAAAGGGATGTTAGCATGAAGCGCATCGTCCTTAATGCTGACTTCCCCTTTCCCACCTCCTCAGAAAGTATCATTCAGCAAGACTTGGGGCATTGAAGGAACCCATTACAGTAGGTGCATTTAGGTTTGGGGTTTCTTTGATTCTTGATAAAGTTGACTCATAGATGACTGGGATAGGCAGATATGGAGGAATTGGGACTCAAAGTAGATTTGAGAATTTTATTGAGAGCCTCATTAAACTCATTAATACAGGTAAAATTGCTCTTCCAGCCAATCGTGTGCAATTATACTTCAGGATAAGATCTCAACGTGGAGAATAATATGGTTATGGTGTTGTCCAGAATAATGCAGTTAGTGATCACCAAGTATTGTGCATGGTCATAGAATTGGGTGGCAAATTCCACATGTCTTTCTTCTTTGTTAAATAATGGTTATGAACTCCTGCTTTTTATAGGCCAAAGTCTGGTTGTGCCAAAACTCCTGGATTTTGGCAGTACGGGCTTGTTCCCAAGTGTGGCATTCCTTTAAATGGGGAGTCATAATTTTAAGGGCCGTGCTATTCAGACAAGAGTATTTTGCTTCACCTTCTGATGGTTAGTGGCATTCCCCATAGAGCTCTCATAAGCATACAGGAATGTGCGATACCTTCCTGCCCTGGGGTAGATCTCTCCTCAAAACTAGGCTTATAGTTTGTCACAATAGTATTAAAAGATTATTAACAGCAGGGACTGGAGCAGGCTTGGAAAAATTAGTTTATGCATTGCTGCAGGGACCTGTTGGTCCAATCAAAAAACTTATTCCTTCTAAGTTTTCTCTAACAACACCTAATAGCGGTTTAGAGAGGCAGCTGAGGCTTTAAGGTAAATTTCTCCTTCAGAGCTTAGATTTGGTACGCTAGAGGAACAGATGACTCTAAAAGTTATAAAGTGAGTTTTGAAACCTTGACTAGTCTGTTTGAGAAGCATTATGAGGATATTAGTGAGCTTGGTGAATGAGCTTTAATCATCCATCTCATCCTACAGGGCAACTTTCAAAACTATGTGATCAATAAGGGAGCCATCTTCATGGAGCTTGCATCATTGAGCCAAATTTCTTATCTTATCTTAAATGGCTGCAATTGCCATTGTAACGTCTTGTTTCCAGGAGTTTTCAGGATTGTCACAAGTTGGTACCAAAAAAACCAGATATCCATTGGGGTCAACGGGGACCTTTAGGCCCTTCTGGACCTCTGGGCCCTTCTGGTTCTTCTGGTCCCCTTGGCCCTCAGGTCTTTCAGTCCCAGAGGCGCTATCGCAGGAGGATAACTCTTAATATTGCTGGAGCAAAAAAATAAGGTCCTTGATCTGATTGAGGTTGGCTCCAGGTGGATTTGAAGAGTTGTACTTTCTATGAAGCTGATCCTCAAGGTAACAAGATATTCTACTATCTATCAAAGCAAGTTGGCTAAAAGCATCGTTAATTGTTGACATTTATCTACAATGGCTTCCCAATTGTTTTGAACAAAGGAGGAGGCAGCATTATAGAAATTGACACTATTTGAGTGTAAGGTTTGAGTGAGACCTAGTCATTGAGCCACTTCATGGTGATGTAAACCATATATTTTGAAAATAATGGAGTATATCTGAATGGACGAAGCTTCAGAGATTTTTTTTTCAGTTCCCAAAGCCAGTTCTCTTGAGGGTAGTAGAGACAAGGTATATATATCTTAAATCATGGAAGGCACAGGTTAGGCTTGGTGATGACTTTAATGGCCTTCCGTTAATAAGATGCCCTTAAGTATTTTTGTATAATCTTGTTGATTTTGTCAGATTCTGGTGGTTGACCCAAAAATAAACCTTTGAGAACCAAAATATTGGGCCGATTATACTACCTATACTTAAATTAATACTCTAACTCTCAACTCAAGCCTATTGTAATTACTCAGCTCCAGCCAATTATCCCCAACGTCAATTTGATCAACTACATTATCAAAAAGCTTGGGCCAAATCCACTGCGCATTATGGCTGATTATCACACCACCAAATCTTGTCAATTGGTCCCAAATATCAGAAATAATATCCAATACTTTGCATAAAAAATTTTTAGGATCGACCAAAGTTAACGTCTAAAAGTCCCATGGACTGAAAGATGATTTAACGTAGTCAATTTCCCGCCCTTGTGCAAAATTTTATGTCAATACACATAATTGGCATGATAGCATTTGCACATGGAGCGCATAAAATGGAGTACCTAGTGCTATTGAGAGAAAGGCCTGCCAAAATCCTAATTAGGGCTACATCATCTACTTTAATTGACGCAGAAATTTCACAGAAGATGCATTTAGTCAGCAGTATGACGAAACTCAAATCAAGAAGATCCTGATACAATTTTGCATTTTTTAATGCAATTTTTGTCCCTGAAATCATCCCAATTTTGAGAGTATTTTGCCACCAATAAACCTAGCAATAGGTCTCATTCATATCAGTTCTAGGCTGAACTGAGGTAGTAAAATAAAGTGTTGAAATTACATTCTTGAATGTGGCCAAAAGATGCCCTAGAAGTTTAAATACTGGCGCCTGGCCTAGTGAATAAAGATCAAATAAATATCATATAATAAAAATTATTATATATTTTAAGCTCAATTTTGCCTTGGAGGAATTTTTATGTAAATTCTCAGGATTCACATCCTCGCCGTTTTCTTTCTAAAAACGGTTTACCTGAATATAAAAATATTAATAAAATGGCGGTAGAAGAAGCAGCTGCTCCCACCAACACCCTCCTCTGTCAACATCTTCATGGAGAGATGGAACCTCTTGTTGAGAGTAACCCAACTCAAATTTCCTCCATGATTTTGATGAGGATGCGAAATAAAAAATTGAGGAGCTCACTTTTGGAGTGAGCCATGCCTTTGTCAATGCAGCAAAAACCTCTCTTTCTGACCCCAATTATCCTTAAACCTGCCAAATCATCAAGTCTTTTACTTGTGTGCCTAATCTTATCAATATTGCTGAGCATCAACTTTCTCAATATGTTGATGCAATGGATACCACCAGCCTCATTAACAAAAAACCCCACAATTATACCTCCTTATGCCTCATGTTGCTGATGCCCCAACCCCTATGTTGTCCGCCATGGTCCACCAGCTATTGTAGGTCTAAACAAAAGTTCCCAAAGCTTCCTCACCTTCTGATATGGCTTCCTAGGCTGATAACTTAGGGGCTATATTAAAATTTTTTAATTACCTGAGGTAAGCTGACCAGGAGAAGGACATTACTGAAACTCAAAACCTAAAAGAAAATCCTCAGAAAACAAAATGAACAAATGCCCAAAATGAGCGGACAACACACAAACTTATAATGCAAACTCAACTAACCAGGGGGACAGCGGAAACCGCTTTTTTTCCATGGAGGAAGGGGAGGGGGTCAGGGGTCTCATCCTCAATAACATCTCCATCCCAAATCATGGCACAGGCTATGACGGAGAGCAGTGGCGTTGGGGCATCAGCAGGATGTGGAGCTATATTTCCAAAAACCTGTATGTTTTTAAGACATCCACTATATATAAGGGTTTTGATGTAATTTGTTAAAGTTAGTTCAGCTTTCATGTGTGCGTTGGGTAGTTTTTGAACGTGACGATATTGGTGTGGGTAATCTTTGATTTGGGATTCTGCGATACCTCTGCCATGTGTTGAATGGCGTCATTGGCTTCTTTGTGGGCTTCAATCAGAATGTCTTTTTTTACCTTATTTCTTTGAAGGGAATATTGGGAGGAGGGAAACCTCCTGCAAACATTTCCACTGATTTTGCGGCAGGTTTGCAGAAGGGGTGACAATCTGGTTTGGTCATTGCTTTGACAGCCAGCTGGTGGTTGCTGCAGAATGTTTTGCGTTTTGCTGGGTGGCATATAGGTGAGAGGGTAGTTCCTCGCTATTGTTGATATTACAAACTGCTCGAATTTGTATATTGCAGTTTTCAATTTTATTACCAGACTCAACAATTTTGGCCAGTAAGTCCCAAGGATTTTGGTTGGCTTTAATTGCGAGTTGGAATATTTCTGTCATTTGATTGGTTTGTTGGAGGATGCATGAGATCAAACTGGGGTCCAATCTTGTGTTTGATTGGATGGAGAATTTGTGGAACTGGGGTGAGGAGGGAGGCTGATTAGTGGCTGCAGATGCATCTGCAGCAACAGGCTTTGGGGGAGGGGGATGTAGTATCGCGCCCCATACCAAAGGTGGTGTGGGATGGGTGGCGGAATGGATGCCAGTAGATGAGAAAATAATGCCATCAGAAGAGGCTAAGGATGGGCATTTGCATTTTGAATGGTCCAACTCAAAACATATTGGACATATCTTCCTTCTGCCCTTGATGCGAGCCCAGAATGGATGGTCTGGAGTGGAGGAGATAGTGGCACAGGGTGGGATCGACAGGGCAATCTTACTTGAATTGGGGCTGATTGTGGTATCCGCTGGGAGCCAGGTCTCAGTTGTGGGGTGAGGGGTACCCCAAAATGCCAGGGGCACAGTTTCTGCTGTGGCAGCATTAGCTTCAAATTTGAAGTTAAGATCAAAGTACCCCTTATAGGGGCGGAAGTCAATAAAACCAGCGGGACACATCACCAACTGAGCCATTTTGATAATGGCTTGGTTTTGGTAGGGGAAAAGTTTCCCATAGTCAACCTGAAGGCCAAAACGCATGTTGTTCTGGGGGAGCACCAGTGGGCAGCAGGGTACCAATTGTGTTCAAGCAAGGTGGGCGTCGAGATCCTTGGGAGGAATGATTCATCCCAGGAGTTTAGTGTGATTGGGTGAGCCAGTCCAAGTGTTTTCCTGTCAGACAGAAAATGGCGGGGGGAGTTTCACCACTGCCCAACACTGGGGCAGCTGGTGGGGAATCTGATGACATTGGAGAGAAACTCTGGTGGGCTATTAGGATTTACTTTTTTAATTTTGTAAATTGCTCAGAAAGTTATACTGAGTGGAAAGAGAGCTTCTATATTAAAATTTTTTATTTCTCATAATCTATCTATTTGGCTCATTTGCAAATAAAGATGCGTGGCAGCTCCCTCTTTTTGGTTGGGCACCACTAGTGCTAAAAGATAATTTTTCTTTTTCCTGGTTTTTATCAGAGACTTTCCTTTGGAGAAGTGTTGACAATCTGGAAGCGCCAATTCCACTGCTCTTATTTAAACCTGCAGTTGGAAGAAGTTCCCAATTATGTTATTAAAATTAAGCCTGAAATTGACCAGAAAAGTTGGGGCTATTTGAATGCGCCTAGTGAGTTTCTGAACGGTGAAAATGCTGTAAGCCACTGGCAATATTGAGGATCATTTGACGAAACTTTGTCCCAATTAAGCATGCAGGATATTAATTATCAACTAAGTGATCCTCAGAACATCACAACTGGTGCTCAACAAAAATTAGTTACACTCTCTGAAATGGATATATATAACCGATTCCTGGAAGATTTGGCCAGACGAGAAAGTGACAATGAGAAATAAAGTAGCGACAAGAAAATCTTGGATTATTTTATTACAAGCTTCCAAGGCTCTGAAGCGGGTACCTCATACTCCCTGGATCTTATCATAGTGGGGGAGTTCATACAGATACAACAAGCCTGATTGATCTTAAATCTGCAAGTATATAAGCTATGCTGGAAACCCAATATCAGGGTTTTAGAATTGGTACTTCACAAATTGATCCCTCCCTAGGACTGTTCTATTACCTCAGGATCAGACGCTCAAGATAGAGATATAAATGAAGTACTGTGATGCAACCATGTCATCTCTTGACAGACGTCTCACAGATAATCAAGAAGCTAATGAATTCCTGGTTAACTTTGTCCAACCCTCAATCAAGCATACCCAGTGGATCCTTGCTAGACAAAATCTGGAACTTACGGAAATCTACCATATACAATGGGAGGAACAATCTTCCCAAAATGCTCTAATCGATCAATTAAATTCCAGTTTACTGAATTCCAAAAAGCAATTGTGGATAAGAAGGACTTGCCAATGAAGCTCATGAGAGATTAAACACTCTTGAGGAGCTACTAAATGAAGTAGTCCCAAAGATAGCCGCAGAAGTTTTTGCTCACCATGAGCTATCGCAAGCATGGGTACACAACATAAATACCCGCTGTCAAAAACTGGAAACTTATTCTTATTTCCTAGTATCTCAGATAGATTGACTCCTCACATAGGCCACTTTAGGCCTAAGAGAGCACCTAAACTTAAATTCAAAGCACATTAACTTTGAGAATTATGTTCAGATTGTGCTGGGTATTGTGAACAAAAACATTGAAGAACTTGCAGCATTAACAGCCGTCCCAAATAGGAACAAGGAGGATTATCAGATCAAAGAGGATTTTCAAAAATTTGGACTGTTTTGTCAATATTGCAGGCCATAAATATTTAGATTACTCAGGAGAATTGTGAACTTAGAATGCAATTATCAATTGAAAATTACCAAGTAGACAGTATGTCCAATGAGATTTAAAAGAATAATGTCCAATTAAGCTTCAATTTGAAAATGAACATGACAACCTTTAAAAGAAGTCAATTCCTCTTAAAAACCGAAGCTGATAGTGCTCAACTACCTTAACAATAACTAAATTAAAAAAAGCTCTGCCCATTTGGCCAAAAAAACAATAGGGAAAACAATTAAGGGCAACCTTCCTTTCGCTTTGATAATTGAATTATAGCCAAATTTTTGAGTTTTTTAAATTTCACAATAGAACAGCTGCTCAAATAAAGACCAACAAAAATGTCAGTACAATCGACGCCTGCTGCTTCAGTGTGGTGTGGTGGTGCGCCACCTTCTGGCGTTCTTTGGCCACCACCAAAGCGCGCCTGGGGTGGCTCTGCTAGCACTCATAATACCACTGGGCGTTATGTCCCACCTCAGGACTTAGCCCACTATCTCTTGAGCTCATAGAAGGTGCTCCAGAGCCCTTTGGTGCTCCCTCAGAGCAACCTGCATTTAGGCCTCTGGGTTGAGTATGGGAATCCTTTTTTCATAAATGAGTGCAGCCATCATTGAGATGGACATGGTCGCTTTTAAACCGCTAGATTTATCAATTTTCGCCCTTTCAAGGACTATATTGATCTGGACTTTAGGTCTGAGGCCCAAACATTGGCAGCAGAAAAGATGCCAATCATTATGAAAAATATTCTTATCCCCGCCATTTGCACGTGGCTCCCATCTGATGCCACTCTTTTGGTTCAGTTTGCTGGGTTGCCCTCTCACCTTTCCCCAGAATGCCTCTGCCACAAAATCATGGAGAAATTGGCCATTTACGTTGCAGACCCAGTGCTGCAATTCATGGTCCTCATAGGGGCAGATCATTTAGCAGGGATCATGCCTTTGTGATAATATGCCCATTCCATTATGACACCCACTTTGAGATTCCCCTCCCCCGCACCATAATCAGGTCTGCCCCTGATCATCCCTTTTGGGCAAAGTAAAAACGGCTGTGCTATCTGCCCCTTGTGCTTTAAACTTGATCATCTGAAGT
This sequence comes from Massospora cicadina, assembly GCA_022478985.1. NCBI lineage: Eukaryota > Fungi > Entomophthoromycota > Entomophthoromycetes > Entomophthorales > Entomophthoraceae > Massospora > Massospora cicadina. Next base: position 49,279 of record JAKSZP010000505.1, on the reverse strand, counting down.
GCAAGTGCCCAGAAGTTTCTGCTCCAGCTACTTCTTCTGTCTCTCCTCCATCGTCAGCCCATCTGACACCCGCCCAACTTTTTTTGAGTGGGGACCAGTCCTCCTGCCCCTGATCTCGGCAAATTTCGTTGTCACAGCTAAGGTGGCAGCCAATCAAAAAACAAATCTTTACCTAAACATGACCAGATGACTGAACCAGTCTCAACTGAGATGCCATGGTCAACTGTGCACAGTCAATCAGTTTTCGCCACCTATCCAATTCCAAAGGCTGGGCCAGCAATAGCCAATTTAAATCTGTTGAAGCGCTCAAATAGATTGAAGATGCAGATTGGGCTTATAATGTTAAGCCCAATGTCGCCTTGGATGAATTTTTCAACAAACCTCCCAATTTGCGTCCACACTGTTTTTGCCTTAAATATCGTTATCTTGTATCTAAAAATATAAATAGTTTGGCAGTGGAAGAAGCTGCTGCCTTGAAAGAACTCTCCTCCATCAATTACTCATGGAGCAATGGAGCCCCTTGTTGAGGGAATTCCTATCCCCAATTTCCCTCATGAATTTGAAGAAGATGCAAAATATGAAATCAAAGAGTTCGCTTTTGGTGCGAGTTGCACATGCATTGATGCAGCAAGAACTTCGATGTTTGATTTCAATTACCTCAAATCCACTAGAGCATCAAGTCATTCACTTGTGTGCCTGCTTTAATCACTTTTGCTGAGCATCAACTTGCTCAATATGTTGAGGCGATGGATACCTCCAGCCATGTTAACAAAAAAAAACTGCATATGCCCCCTTATGCCCCATGCTGCTAATGCGCCAACCCCATTCTATCCGTGATAGTCTGCCAATTGAATTGGGTGCTGGATTAAAATCTTCCTAAAGCCTCTTTGCCTTCTGATATGTATTCCTAGACTATTAGCTAAGGTGCAATAGTGGGAATTTTTTTGAATATAATAATCCCTTTGTTTGGCTCAATTGCAAATAAAGATGCGTGTATACCCCCTTTTTTGGGTTGGGCACCATTAGTGCTAAAAAAGAAAAACAATTAAGGGCTAAATTCAAGTATTGGAATCCAGCAGTTCAGAGCAATATCCTAAAATTTTTTTATCAGAAATCGAAACTGATGCAGTAACATATATTTTGAACATCCATAACCGCCAGCCTCATCAAAAAACCCACAATTATACCTCCTTATGCCACATGTCGCTAATACCCCAACCCTTATTTTGTCCGCCATGGTCTGCCAGCTAAAGCTGACGCTGGACAAAAGTTTCCCCAAAGCTTCCTCACCTTGTGATATTGCTTCCTAGGCTGTTAGCTGAGGTGCCATAACAGGAATTTTTTATTTCTAAAAATCCTTTGTTTGTCCCATTTGCAAGTAAATATGTGTGGCTGCTCCCATTTGTTTGGTTGGTCATTGCTAGTGCTAGAAAAGATTTTTAATCATCCATCCTATTCCTAAAGTTCTGGAATCAATCCCAACTCCAGATACTCCTAAAGAGGAAGAGAGCCAATTCTAGATGATGATACACCAGGGCGTTCAAGTACTAGAAGAAGTGCAACACCTATGCCTGAAACAGGGCGAGATAACTTTAACCATTGAACTTGCCAAAGTTTGATAGAGATTGGAATGTTCGCTTTTTCTCAAGCTATTTGAAAAAGCAATGTGGGGACATCAGACTATGCAAATGGATCAGCAATAATCAACTCACTCAATGTCCATAGCTGTGACCTTGTTATGCCCTATTTGGGTAACGATTGGTCCTATATGGATGTCAAAGTTGAGGCGACAAGACAATTTGGAGGGCCTGAAAAATTAGAGGGCCAAAAAAGTGAGCTTTTTAATATTGAATTCAAACAGAATGATGCTATTAAGGACTTCGCTGACAAATTTAATTCATGAGGCACAAGTCTTTCTCAGGTGCAATGCAATACATAAATTTGATGCTAATATTGCAATGGAACATGCAGAAATGCCCTACCGTGAATAGCATCGTGTCATGATAACTGCATTCAATTGAGAACTGGAAACTCAAGAGCTTACCAGTTACTTAAGAATCTGTACCTGCAGTTTTTATACTTTAAGCGTCCCAAGGACCAGCAAAATCCCTATTTTTGGGCCCAAAAAGTGGCACTATGACCGACCAAGGGAAAAGCCCTAAACTACAAACCAAAAATTCTAGCAAAAAACAGCAGCCAGCGCCAATTACATGCCACAACTTTTGTTGAAAGGGGCATCTTGCTAGCCAATGCTACAGATGGTCAGACAAAAAGACTGGGGTCAACGTTGCTCTAGAAATTATCAGTGACAGTAAGGCGGGAAAAGAGAAGGTGGAGTAAAGGCGGAATGCTCTAACTCCACTGATGTTCACCAAACCAATCCACCTGACACTGGAGAGCTCTTTATGGCCGAAAATATTGCTGAAGATAACCTCAACCATACTGTGGCTAATTATGTCCTTATAGTTACTACCCAGGCCAAAAGAAAGGCAACTAAACCCTTGAAATTTACCAAAGAAGCCTAAGCAGAGGTGTCAAAACTTTATGTAAAACAGATTATTGATCAGGGTTTAGACCTCGAACCCAAGTGTTCAACTGACCTACCTAAGCTTAACAATGTACAAATAGCCATTCCCATGAAGACCTTAGCAGATAACTTACCATATAATTGCTCAAGTCTAATATCACATTTGGAATCGGGAGCTTTCACAGCATTTGTACAATAATACCTCTGAAAACTATTCTAAATGTACTTATGTGGACATTTCAGTAAACAATATTGAGTTAGGGCCATCGTCACTAGTGGTGCTCCTATTAATATAGTCAGCACAAAGTTGGTTAAAAAACCGAAAATTGCGCCCAATGCTACCCAATGTCATGAATATGGAACAGCTGGAGCGCATACAACTAAATTCGCTGGGTGCATACAGTACCCTACTTTTCAGATTCGATCTATTGTAGTAACAGCACCTGCTATAGTATTGCCAAATATGAACTGATATCCTAATTGGGACTGATTTCCTAAAAAGATATGGAGTTGTTACCAATAATAAGGACGATACTCTCTCCATTCATGGCCAGGCTATTCCGCTCCACTATAACCAGGATAGGGCAGTTGAGAAAAAGAAACTAAGCCTATTCATAAATCTGTCCTAAAAGAAGGAGTAGTCCTGATTGAGTATGTTAAAGTGCAATCAAAAATAAAAACAATAACAAAATATCAATGAGTCAAAGAGCATCTCACTTTGGTCAAATCTGCAGATTACTATATTTTCCAGAGATCAAGTAATTGTCCCAACTGGACTGACAATTAATATCCCATAAGTACTTATATGGTAAAGTATATAACCCATGGTCCAAATCTCCATTTGAGCCTTGCATCGCACCTGGTATCATCATTACTGGCCATGGGAAAAATTCATATCTTGTGTGCAAACCTGCAAAGTCAGCCCATCTCCATCAAGCGACATCAAACAATTGCTTTTCTGCATATGTTCCCTACCACGAAGATTAACTTATTCCATGAGTTTAGAACTTTTGTCAAATTAGGGCTTCCTGATAAAGACCTAATCAGAATTAATAAATGTTGTTTCTAAGGCCAATATAAGCAACCTGACCAACTCTGAGAAAGGCCAAACTCTGGAGTTTTTTTAAATATTGGGTAATATTGCACAAGATGATTTTGACTTAAGATGTGTTAAACATCCTCACAATATTGATACCAAAAATCTTAATCTAAAGCAAATTTGCGACTTAACGCTCAAAATCATCATAAGAAGCTGTGTCTAATGAGATTAAGGAACTCCTTGATTGCGGATGTTAGTGCCTTCAAAAAGTCCCTGGGCTGCACCAATTTTAATAGTGAGGAATAAGGATGGAAGAAACCAAGTATTCATTCAGTTACCAGAAGTTAAAAAACATCACAAAGAAGTACTCATACCCTCTGCCACAGATTGATGATGCCTTGGACAGGATAGGGGGATTGAAGTTCTTCTTGACGATGGACCTTATAAGTGGATATTGGCAAAAGATCTTCCCAAAGAGGAGCATGAGAAATGTGCAATCATAATTCAAGAGGGCCTAATCCAGACAATGAGAGTGCCTCATGGGCTATGCAATGCCCCAGCTACCTTCCAAAGGGCCATGGACACAATCCTGGGAGATTTAAAGTTGTTATTTGTACTTGTGTACCTTGACAATATCAACGTTTTCAGCCAAACTTTTGACGACCACCTGGAACACTTGGTGGTTTTCAGAAGGATAGCAGCTGCAAACTTAAAAATCAATCCCAAAAAGTGCCAGTTTTTCAAAGATCAGCTGAAATACCTTGGCTTTGTAATTGACAAAGTAGAGCTTTGGCCCTATCCCTCTCAGTTGGATGCATCACCAAAATAAAACACCCAAATCCAAGCGCAATATTAAAGTATTCCTAGGCATAATTGAACTATTGACAATTTATTGCTGACTTTGCACAACTTGGAGAGCTGCTTTTTTATCTACTTAAAGATAAAGTCCCATTAGACTAGACTCCAGCTTGCCAATATGCATTTGACCAACTCCAATAAGCCCTATTGGGCGCTCCTGTTCTTTGATACCCAGACTTTGATCATGAATTTAATGTCCAGACTGACGCAACCCTAATGGCAGTGGGGCCATATTATCTTAGATCGAGTAAGATGGCAAAGAACATCCAAATGCCTTCACTAGTCAGACCATAAATGTTCATGAGAGAAAATACACGGTGATGGAACAAGAATGCTTAGCTGTCATATATGCTTGTAAGCAATTTCATGCCTACATGCATGGCACTCACCTCAAAGTTATTACTGATAATACATCCCTAAGATGGCTGAACAACTTAAGAGAGCCTGAGGGCCAATTTTCCCGTTAGCGTTAAAACTCTAAGCTTTTGACTGCACAATTGAGCATTGCGCTGGGGTAAAACATCAAGATGCTGATTTCCTTTCCTGACTGCCCACTATTGCAACACTTAGTCTGGCCGCCAATGAGTTGTTTAAGAAAATGATCAGTGGAGAGTTTCAAGATGAGCCTGAATCTGTCCAAAAAATTATTATTTCAGTTTATGACAAAATACAACCATTGTTAATGGGACACTTTACAAGATCATTGAGGGCAAGAAGTATTTTTTCCAAGACCATCAGCCCGAAAAGACATCATTTTGGCTTCCTATAAGGTCATAGGGTATGGTGGATTTGAAAAGATGAAGGAGCATCTGAGGAAATTTTAATGTTTGTGAGTTTTTGCTTTTTAGCATCTAAGAAATGCTAGAATGATGTGCGGAGTGTTAATGAGATAAACCGTCCCAAAATACACATCTTATCAACTTGTTCAGATTAAGTTTGCCTGGAACACCATATCTATTGACAATGTCAGCTCTCAATCAACAAGCAATTTAAAGTCCAAGCAAATTATCATAGGTATTGACCACTTGACTAAATGGTTCAAAGCTAAGGCTATTTGTTAAGCAGGAGCTACAAATACATCCAATTTCGTCCTTGAAAACCTACTCCATAAGAATGGATGTCCCCAGAGTAATCTTACCAATAATGGAACAAATTTCACTGCTAATGTTCTTGCTAAGCTCAACCAATTAATGGGAGTACAAGGCGTGTTTTCCGCTCCTTACCATCCCAAAACTAATGGTACAAATGAGCGCGCAAACAGGACATTGGTGAACATTATCAGAAGAAACTTCAGCCACACATCTGAATGGAGTACTTATTTGAATTTGGCAGTATTTGATCACAGTTTCTCCTACTTTTTGCAACCAGGATGTCCCCTTTTCAGTTATTATATGGAAGGCATCCAGCCATACCATCACTACTGATTTTGGTCTTAGAAGATCCTAGCAAAAACAGTTATCCTCAATACATCAAGAAGCTTGCAGATAACCTAATCAAACTGCAAGCTCAATCCTTTCTAGAACAGTTTTGCCATGAAAAAGGCTTGAAATCAGAAGGACTTAGAGAATCGCTACAAATTGGCAAATTTGAAGTACATGATGACGTTCTATTTTGCAGTACCCATGTGTTGGGCTAAAAGCAAATTTTAGATAGCATCTAGTTTGGGCCATTTTAAATAAATGAGAAGACTTCTCAGTTTATATAAACAATCAAAGGATATTAGGACCACCCATATATACAACCAATTCCATGCAAAATTTCTAAGAAGGTTCAATAAGCTGGCCAAACTAAGAAAAAAATATATATAATAAGAGCATTGCAAAAAAAGAAAATACAAATAAAGAAAAAAAAGTTTAAAATAAATAAAAGAATATATATATAACTTAATTTATATTATAGTTTCTACTTGAGGATGGGGATGGGATCTGACTTTAAATCTGTCAGCAATTAGGGCTGAAGTTAAAACTATGCACTTGGCCTAATTCTATGGCAATTTGGGCTGAATTTAAATAATGGCAAAGATTAATGAAGGCTAATCAAGAGTCTTAGAACTTATGTTTGAGTCAAGTGGGGGAAATGTCAGATTCTGGTAATTGGTTTAATAATAAACCCTTTGACAACCAACAAATCAGGCCAATTATCGTGTCAAAACTTGGGCCAATTACTCTAATTCTCAACTAAAGCCAATTACTATTATACAATTTGGGCAGAATAATTCAGTGTCATATTAACCCAATTATCCACTTGACAGCTTGGACCATATATCTTAACGTCAATTTAACCCAATTATTCACTTGACAGCACGGGCAAAATATCTCAACATTAATTTAATACAACAATACTATTTAATAAAAATAATTTTTATTAATTCTCTAGTCTGGCTTTTTATCAGAGTCTTTTCTTGAAGAGTGTCAGCAAGCTGTTTGGGCAGAATTCTTCAGCTTGTATTGTTGCCTGTCTCAGTAAGAGTTCTCAAGTTCAAAGTAAAAAATTCACCCAAAATTGACCAAAAGAGGTGTATCATTTTAGAAAAGCCTAGTGTTCTTCCTAACGGTCATAAATCCATAACACACTGGTAAAATCAAGGATCTTTCGATGAATTTCTTTCCCAAATATATGTGTAGGATTTAAATAATTAAGTGAGTGATCCTCAAAATTTAACATGATAAAACCCTTGTAAATGGCGCTCTGGCCAACTAGATGCCGCCACATCAGGTGAGGCTGTACAAGCTTCTCAGAAATGGCAATTGGTAAATCATAAGTTGTCAAAACTTTTTTAATTAATTTAAAATTATAGATAAGGACGTTGAAAAAGGTTCAGGCTTCATAAATAATTTATATCAAAATGATAAATGCATAATTGTTTCTACAACTTCAAAGGTACCCAATTCTAGCACTGGAATGGGTCTTGACAAGGAAATTGAGGATCTCTTTCCTTGGGTTATACCTGTCATCAAGAAGTTGCCTGCAAACTCCATGGAGAACAAGACCTGCTCTCCACCATAATCTTAGTAAAATTTGAACTGATGAAGTTGGAAAAAACAGTTTTGTCTTCTATAATTTAAAATAAACCTAAATAATTACAAAATTAATTTTAAAACTGGAAAATCATCTTTGTTAAGTAAACCAAGGGAAACTGCACATGGACTAAAGCTTGGACTTTGACAAAGCCATTGAGTCCTTGTATGCGCTTTCTTGATGGCAGACCTTCTTGCTTGGCGCCAGTATAGTTATGATTGTTATCAAACTTTCATAGTGAAGTGTTTTCTGCACAATTGGATTAGGGATATTTCCATGGCAGGGTTATCCTGCTTGTGGGCAATTACCTAGGCCCTCTTGTACAGCTGCTTTGTGGCAGTGTTCAGAGACCCTATCCGTCACAACCCTGAGTAATGCTGAAAGAGATTATAGTGTTTTAAGCATAAGTGCTTTTATGATTTATTGGAAATCAAGATTTTCTTACCCTTCCTATACAGCAATCATTTAAGCATCACTGACCATGCTCTCGCTCTAATGGGTGCAGCAAATGAAGGACCTGGACAGCTGTTTAAAGAGGTGGACATTGGGACTACAGACATAGATTTTACCATTGTCCATCACACTGGAGAAATCCGTTAAAATGCTGACAGTCTTTCAGGATGCCAGTGCTGGCCTTAACCCCATAAAACGACTGACAGTATGATTTAATTGGCTAGCCTGAACAGTGGGATTTAGAAACTCTGGAGATCTAAATTGAGCTACAGAAAATAACCCAGTACATTCAGATTAAAGAAGGAATGCTGTATATACATTTGACAAGTAGTGCCTCCATTATATTTTCCCTTCTTCAAAAAACAATGTAATCCTTGAGGGACATATGACCATGGGGCACGGGTAGTAAAAAGACTTATGGATGGATAAATAAACTATACTATTGGGACTGGGTAGTTAAGACCATCCAGGAGGTTTTATAAGCCTGTTTGACTAGTCATACCCAATATCAAGCTAGTCCTCAGTACTAACATTCAGTTGTGGCTCTGTCAAGTCCATTTATTTTATCAGCATTAATGTGGTGAGCTTTTGCCCATTAGTTTACATGGTCCCAAGTATATCATATCAGCTATGGACCATTTGACTAAATGAGTCTGGGAAATTCCATTCCAGCTTCTAACATGAGATCCATGACCTTATTCTTTCTCCAATCCATTTTTACTCAGATTGGGTCCCTGCAAGATCTACTTTTGGACAATGAGCTAAACTTCACCTCACATGTAGTCGAAGAATTAAATTCTATTTTTGTTAATAACCAAAGCTTCACCCCTATAATCCTTAAACCAATGGGGCGGTGGACCACACCAAAAGGAAATTTGTTTCTATCCTATGGAAGATGGCAGCCTTTGACCCTACACTCTGGAATCACTATCTGCCCAGCGCATTGCTTGCTTACCATATATGTTACCATTTAAATAAATATTGATGTCCCCTTTTAAAGCTCTATATGGTGTCCCCTTGGCTGCTAAGTAGCATTTAACCTCTACTTAATTCCTTAAGACCTGAAAAAATCTTACCTGACTATGAGGACCTTAGCTATGAGAGTATCCATCTTCAAGCCAGCATCACTTAAGCAATTTTTATCACTAAAGAAAAAATACATCCCAATTTAACATTGTCTGATCTTCCTTACTACCTTTCTAGTTAGACGAACTAGAACTCCTTTATCAGCGTTGACCTGGAGCTCAACAGAATAAGCTCAACGCTTTTTGTTATTTAACTTACAAGGTCATTAATATATGAACTCAGAATACTAATGCTGATGTTACTCAAAGGACATTGGTAAACTGAGTTATGGATGATTCTTAAAGCCTTATATCCCCTTCGATGGGCTCAAGAAAGCTCTGTCATAATTCAAGATAATACATGAGTTGAGATCTTTAAACTCAAATCAGGCTCTGAAAAGTCCCCTCTCAAGCCCTTACAATCAAAACATATTCTTGCGGCACTTATGGAAAATTTGATCAGTAAGCATCTCATGCACAAAAATCAATGGAGATTCCTTCTTGAATTAAAAAATAGGCAACTAAACCAGAAGAATGTGAAATTCCTGATCATATGGAGCCATGGAGGTTATCTAGGCAATTTGTTCCCCCTCTCCCTATAGGTACTAAATCCTTTTTTACTCAATAAAAGTAGTTTATTTAACCCATCTTTTCATCTTCATCGACCTCTCTGATAGTTAAAAGCTTTGAGAACAATTTTGAACCTCGGCTTACAGTCAAGAGAACTGAAAAGCCAACACAAATGAAGCGTCTAAGCTATAATGAAGAGCCTTAATGTGTTGCATGTGTGAGAAATGGCGCCAAAAGAAATACCTCTTTAATTAATTCAAACGCCCTAAATCTTTCTTTCTCATTGAAAACACTTTTGCAACAAATTCAATTAAAGTCTAGGTAAAATTTGATAATCTCATCGAGAATATTAGTTGACGCCCAATGTCAGGGAGCAGTTGGGCGAGTAAAGTTAAGGGCAAAGGTGTAGGCCCCACATCAGCCAAGTTTCATAAACGCCCCGGCGAGTCTGGTAGAATAAATAGAATTAATAGTAAAAAACTGGCGATTACCATTTCTCTGGAAATTATGTCCTGGCAAGCGCGCTGCAACCAGTTCATCAATACGCCGCACTCCCAACCACTATTGTCAGTAAAACCTGGTGTGCATATTTTTCTGGATATTAAAAATGGTGCTTTGGGAGATGGCTTGTGAAGATATACACACACATTTCCCAACTGTGGTGTACGTCAAACCTCACTCCATGCCACGTGGTTGGCTGGATCTTGGATTCAAAAACAAAGAAGCGGCGGACTAAGCCGCAAAGGTGCAAGTAGTAGTGGACCTCCTGGTCAGTCAATGGGTAGTAAAAACAAATTTCACCCGCTGGACTAAATTGAACCAAATTTTTGTAACTTTTGACTTCCTACCTACTACAGTCAAGCGCACCATGCTGGAGCACCACCTGAAGGCTGGGCTCACCGTATACAGAGAAAACCAATCCTTTGAAATGCAGCGCTTTACACTCATGCCAGACCTGTGCATGGGCAAAGTGATTGCTGTTCTCACCCCATCCGTGGGGATAGCGGATGATTTGACCCAAGTCCCACATACTGCTTTTGTCAAAATCAATGTGCAAAACTCCCACCCATTCATGGTCACTGTGGATAGCACGCCTCCTATCTGCACTTTCTGTCGTGCTTTTGGCCACAAGGCCCATAACTGCCCCTCCAAGGAGGGCATCACTAAAAATGAAATAATCTCAGATGCAATGTGCAGTGCAGATGCCCACTATTAACTGGCACTAGACATCGATGCAGCCTTCCCTTGGGGAGCACAAGTCTGCTACATTCTAGTAAAACCTGTGTCCCCACAGGAGCGTAAGAAGGCTAAGAAGGCTAAGAAGGTCCACAAGGCGGCGGCCAAGGAGGCGGCCAAGACCGCGTCTGTGATCCCGCCAGCCCAGCTCCAGGAGGACATCAAGACATTCGTTGTGGGCGCAGCTTGCAAATCCTTCCACCAAACAGATTGGGACGCCCAAGCCGATTGGGCCACCCAAGCTGAAAACCCAATGGGTGAGTCAGTTTCACCCGGACAATGCGCCCAAGAATCATTTGGGACTGAATCGCTCACCAATATTCCTGATGAAATTCCACCTCCAAGAGATAGTGCACTGCAAATGCACACAACGCCAAAATTTGTCCCACAGTGGGGAAAAAGCAGAAGGCAAAAGCCAACGTGAACCTCACAGCTAAAGCTTCCAATACTGAACCATACTCAGTAGCCCAGAATACCTGCGCTTCCAAGCAGTGATGTGATGAAAAAGAGAAGGCTGAAGGGCATGGGTGCCCTTCCCCTCGCACCTAAGGTGCAATGGGGGGACCCTTTACTTTAGGGACATTGAACATCGCTGAACTCACGGCCTTGCCATCCCAGGCTAGGAAACTGAGTTTTTTACAAAATAATTTACCCATGGACATCCTGTCCATTCAGGAAGCCCACTGTCTGTGCGGTGCAGAGGAAGCTTAGCAACCATGCTCCTCCTTTCCCTTTCCTTTTGGTCTATGCAAAGAGAAGTGCTTGTTTGAGTGAATCATAGTTTTAAATTTTATTTTTTTAAAATCATACCTAAACAGCTGCATCCTTGTATCCACTTTTTCATGGGATGACGAAGTGCACACTGTTGTTAACATTTACGCCCCAACCTGTGAATGAGAACATTGAGAATTATTCTAGGTATAAATTCCCTTCTGCTATCCCCAAACCATTTGTTGTTGGCAACATGAACTGCTGGATGAACCCAACCACAGACAGCTGGCCCTCATCGCCTACACCCCCACAGGGCACATTGAACTTTGTTTTCTCAAAGCCACCCTAGGGTTGTTTGATAATCTGCCACATCATGCTCCGCTACTCAAAAACATGTTGCACCCCCACATGCACAATGGCCAGCTATTGTCCATGAACCTCATTGGCCTTATTCTTGTGCCATTGAATTTTCAATCCCAAATTTTCCACTTTAAGATGGAAAGCGATTTCTCTGACCACAGGATGGTATCAGTTTCCTTCTGTTTGTCCAACCCAGTGGCCCAGGTGCTGAAGTGGTGCAAACTCCACCCCACCAAAATCGCATCACCAAGATTTTCCTTGTGGGTGGTAACTGTGACCTCAGCTCCAGAGTTTATTGCACCGTTATGTGCAGACCCAATTTCCACCTGGCAAACCTTCAAGGTGAACACAATCCGCCAGGCTCGCCACCACTCCTCCCATCGCTCACGGGCTGCCTCTGCAGTCATTTTGCACACGCTGGCAGAAGGGGACCACCTGGAGTCTAACGTCCTCGCTGCAGGCTACATCCCAGCTTGGGGTCGCAAGTGGGCGGAAGTGTACACCCACCTCAACGAACTGGTAAGACAACACAAACATCAGGTTTGTGTTCAGTATAAAGCAAAGCATATAACTGTGGACGATATGTGTTCTGCTTACTTTTTTCAAAAATTCTTTGCACCACGCCAGAGTTTGACCTGCACACAGGTGCGAAGGCCAGACCACTCTGTCCCGGATATGCCAGCTGAAGTGGCGATCAAAATACAAAATTATTACTCCAAATTATATCAATCCAATCCAATTCTGCCAGCTTAAATGGAAAATTTCCTAAAGTGCACACATCCACACCATTTAACAAATTCCCAAAGTTGATGAATTTGATTACTTTAGATGAACTCTGGTCCGCCTTTTGCATTGCAGCACATTGAAAATGCCCAGGACCAGACGGCATCCCTTATGAGTTCTATAAGAAGTATTTCAAAGATTTTTCCTCCTTGCTGCTGGCCTCTATGAACCAATGCCTTATGGAAACGCGCCTCCCTCCTGGAGGGCAAGAGGCCTTCATGATAACATTGTACAAGAAAGGGGATAAGCTGGACTTGGCCAACTGGCACCCCATTTCACACACAACACAGACACAAATTTTTTTGACTAAAAATCATGACAAACCGCTTAGGGGTAGTTGCCTCTGCTCTCATTTCCCCTGAACAATTTAGTTTCATTCCAAAAAGGTCGATTTGGAACAACATTCACACCTTAGCCAAAGTCCGTCAATCCACGGCTTCTGGAGCACTTGTGTTTTTAGATCAGCAGAAGGCCTATGATAGAGTCAACTGGGATTACCTCAGAGCCTGCCTCCACAAGTTCCGCCTCCCCTTTTGCTTCATTGTTTGGGTGATGTTGCTAACGTAATCCGCCACAATGGCTGTGCGTGGCCCTGGCTTCCTCACGGATGTAGTCCGCCCTCAAAGGGGCCTACGCCAAGGGGACCCTCTTATACCACTCTTGTATAACTTCAGCCTTAACCCACTTCTTGAAATGTGAATGCCCGCCTTACTGGTGTCCATGTGCAAGGCCAAGCACCAGTCAAGATGTTGGCAGTTGCTGATGACTATGTGGTTGGGGTGTCTAACAATCATGATGTACGCTCGCATGAAGATACTATCTAGGTTTACTCCAGGGTATGTTGTGCTGCACTTAACGCCTCCAAAACCGAAATTGTTCTCCTTGGTCAGTATCAAGCCCGCTGGGCCCCAGCACCTTGTTTCCTACCTGCAACGTCAACTAGCTCATGGGATCGCTTGCCATGCCCACCCCACTCTGCCCCGCTCATACTCCCTTTTGTGCTATGCCCCACCGTTGGCCCTGTCCGCCATTTGGGGGTGCGGCTGGAGGCAGGAGGGTATGCTCAACAGTGATGGAAAGCCATATCTTATACAACGTTACAAAATGCATAGCTTCCCTCAAAGCCCACCAAACCTCTCTCACAGGCAAAGTAGTGCTAGCCAACTCCATGATCCTCTCTAAAGTTTGGTTTGGGGCCCACGCCATCACTTTTTCCCTTGTTTTTTCAAGTCATTATACGCCCTTCTGCAAGGTGGCTTTGGTTAGGCCTCCCACCGCCGGTGCACCTGGATGTCATGTTTGGCCCTCGCCATAGTGGTGGTATGAGCCTGCTCAACTTTATGGCCCATTCTGCCAAAATCCTTGGCACCTGGATTGCCACCATCACCAGCCCCATAATCTCAGCCCAGCACTAGTCCCGCGCGGCCCACTCCTACTTCTCCCGCGCCCTGAGCCTCAACAATCCTACCCACCCCCACTTTCTGTTGAAGTACCTTGCTGCACATCCTTCTGCTTTGGGCCCACATGTGACGTTGCCCCACTTCAAAAGGATCCTCCTCTCCATGTGGAGCGCTGAGTGGAAAATTCGCATCAGTGGGCACACCGCCCAGATGGGGTGCCCTTCTCCTCAGTTCACACAGGAAGTACAAGGACTACTCATTATGAACGGAGCAATTCCCATGAGATCCCCTACCATAGCCAGGGTGGACTATCTGGACATGTTGGACATCCCCTACTCCCTGGATAGCCGGAAATCCATTTGGAAGTACGCTTACCACCCTCTTCTGCAGCCGCATATTCGTTTCCATGTGTGGCGCTGCTTGAGATGCGTATAGCTTACTGCTAAGCGCTCTAACGCTTTGCACTCATCCTGCGTCATGTGTGGCCAGTATGGAACTCTGATTCACCGCCTGGAAGAGTTCCCTCCCTCAAAAGTGATATGGCGTGAGGTACAACGCCTATTTCAGCAGGATCAGGCACAGCCCTTCAGACTGTCTCAAGACATGTTTGCTTTATCCATGGTTTCCCCTCTTCCACCTTCTCTCTGTACCTTGGTAGTGGCAATCGCCATGTGGACTATCCATATGATTGTCTTAGATGCTATCTCAGGCTCCACTCCCGCCCTCCAGGAAGCTTTACGCTGGTTCCAGTCACACCTTGTGGACCACTTTCAAGCGTGGATGTTTGGGTACCTCCCACTTCGTCGCCGCCAGATGATCTCATCCTGGTTCCCAGTTTGGTTCATCGTTTCAGACCCCTTCCTACATATGTGCTCAATAGTGGCGCAAGCCCTGGCACACGTAACCCCCCTTCCTTCTCTTGGCGTTCCCGCTGGCAACAGGAGACAGCGTCTGCTTCTCTGGGGTTTCCTCCTCTCTCTGAAGTTAGTTTCATTGTTTAGTGTATTTTAATAAGTGTCCGTCCCCTGGTTGGCCTTCCTTGAATAAGATTCAATTAATTCAAACGCCTTATGACATTTGTTTGTTCACTTAAAAGGGACATTATTGTCAGTAAGTGGGTGTGGGGGAGCTGCAAATTAAGAATATCTGGGAGAAACTTCTGTAAAGATTATCTTCCAAAGAAGCTTTGGAATTGTTTAAGGTGGTTGAGTTTGTCCATGGCTGGATATCCTTCAATTTATTGGAAAAACTACATAGTCATCTTTAAAATCAGGTTTCTCAAGTAGTATATCTCTTTACAAAAGAATAGGCACACGAAGTGCAGCAACTACTGCTTCAAAATCTCTATGTTGCTCTGGAGTGGGAGAATGAGTAATATTGTCGTCAAATTATGTCACGGCGCATGAGAACTGAAGTATAGAAATGGCGTTATTCATAAGACGCTGAAAGATTCTTGGTGGGTACTTAACCCAAAAGGCATCACCATGAATTGAAACACCCACCACCTGGTATGGATGGCCGTGAGCCAATCCTGTCCTTTTGTGACCCTTATTTAATTGACACATTGAATAGGTAAAATTAGAGAACCATGAGACTTTGCAATAGCCTGGGATATGGATAGTTTTAGGGCAAAGGATAGGGATCAGAGAAGGTTATGTTTTTCAAGTGCCTATAGTCCATGCTTAAATGCAAAGATACATTTGTCTTCCAGGTAAAGATGATCCAGAATGAATGGAAAGCCCGCTTGAAATCAGCCCTTTTTTGACATATCATCTAGAACATCACCAGCGCTTTATCCACTTCAATGTAGGGATAAAGGGGACAATTAATTTTAACAGATCCACCATTAATTGGAAAAACATATCAAGATCTGAGTATGGTGGGAGCTGGTAGCCAGACTCATGTCAAAAAATGTATATATGGGGCGAGGAATAGTGGGATTCTGGTGAAAATTTTATATGGGAGATGTTGAAGGAGAGAGGAACTTAGAGAGACCTCAGAAAGGAGTGTGCTTATTAGGGGAAATAACCTCTTAGCCCACCATTATCAAAGGTAAGGGTGCCGAGGTCCATAATAATGTTCATGAATTGATGCTGCTACCAGCCCACACTAATTATTACAGAGTATAATAAATCTTGCACTGCAGAGAAGTGGGTGTCGGAAATTTTCCCTCTCAGCTACAAAGAAAGAATGTCTTGGGTCAAAAAAAGCCAAAAAGGGAAAATTTTAGACATTTATGATTTCTGATGATTCTTAATATGAATTTAATAATATAAACAATAACAACGACCAAAAGACCTTGGTTGATTATCAGTGGAACCCCACAAATTGGGTAACATGATTTTGATAAATTCTAAGGCAATAACTAATAAATTTGAGCAGTCAGATTTCTCTGATCACACCATAGACCCTGTGGCGTCCATTAAATGGAACTCCCTCCACCACTATTTCCTTCAAACACCTACGCAGGGACCAGTCCCTTTTATAGGCATGGTGGGGGTCCCCTGAGGTAAAATAATTTCCACTAATAGTTTTGGCTGAAGCTAATTAAAGCATTACTGCATGGGTACGTAATTCCAGCCATTAATTCTCCATCTGTCATACAGCCCAGGCAAAGTGAGTGTTCCTTGCTTCAATAGGCTACTTTATCATTTCCTAATTTGGACAGTAACAAGCCATACTGAACTTACTAGTAAATTCCCTCTGACCTTTGATACTGTTTAAGTATGGATCAGTCAGATATTGAGGGGATCGTTTTTTTCTATCTACCCTTCGCTAATAATAAAAAACACATAAACCCCAAGTTATTTTGTAGTGCTCATTTATTAAAATTTTATTAAACCTTTGTGGGATCCAGAGGCGTAAGCACCAGCGAGCACTAACAGGCTGGATTCCTGCAAAATGGTGCTCATTACAGAAGACACCTATACACCAAAAATAGTTGCTCTTGAAAAGCTACTAGCAAGTGTTTTATCCCGCCTTAAGGAGCTTGAGCAGCGCCCTTACAACCTCCCCCTTGAGGAAAAGCTTACCCCTGGTGAAGGAACCATTGTTACCTTTTTGTATGTTTATGAAGCTGCCATGCATGGCACAGATGATAATAAAAAAGGTCAATACATCCTTCCCTGTTTAAGACGCTTAGCGCAAGAGATAATAGTTTTTTATTTGGACCCTTCGCTCACTTGGGCAAAGGTGAAGGAGGCTCTTTTGGCTGAATTTGGATCAAAGCAAAGTCTACACAAGAAAAACTGTCCTTTATGCACCTTATCATGTATGAGGGTGAACCACTAATTGCCTTTGCTGAACAATTTTACCTCGCTGCGCAAAGGTTATCAACCTATAACATGCTCACCCTTGATGACAGTATCGCCGCCCCGTTAACTGGGTTATCTTCTCAACCCTCTCTAGCCAGGAATATCATCTCAGTAAAACGCCAAATCAAAGATATCCGCTACTTTAGGAGGCTTTAGTATATGTTGCCGATTTCAATTCATGTGCAAAAACGCAAAGAAGCTGAGGTGAAACTTTCAGCTCTCACCATTGAGGAGCTACCGCCTGTTGAACAGTTGGGAGTAAGCCCACCTGTGCCTATCTTCACTGCGAAAACTGCTTCCTCAGTATAACTAACAAAGTTTATCAGTCCTTCTTACGAATTAGAAACCTTTAAGGTAAAATTACCATACTTCCACACAAGCGCCCCAAAGCTGCTGTGCCTTCTCCTCCAGCTAAGCAGGTAAATGCGCACCCTTAGGCTACCCAATCTTCTGTGGCCATCTTCCCTACCACCATTGCGACCTTGCCCATTGTTGAGAATACCCTTGGGGAAAAATCTAAGGGGGGTTATGATGATTTTGGTTACTATATATTGGGATCCCCTGAGGAAGTAGATGTGCCTGATCATTTGAACGCTGGAGGAGTAGACGAGACCACCATACCTAAGGAAACGTACTTCAGCCAAATACTGGGGCATCCAAAAGTTATTGACACTGCCAGCGTGTTAAACTATTCTTATCTGGCTTTGTATGCCCTCTTCAGCATGTTCATCCCATATAATCCATCGTTAATAAATATCCTGAGACTGCTAAAAAGCTAACTTCCCTTTCCAGCTCAAAGAGGTCTAAGATTTGTCACCAAACTTTGGAGGAACGCTCACTAATGTTGAAGTAGTCATCCAAAAGGTTTGAATACTGGCTATCCTGGACACTAGCTCCCCAGGCAATTTAATCTCCACAAAGCTTATCACAAAAATTGTTGGGGATTCAACTACGATGACTGAAATTACTCAAGATTAAGATTCAATATCTAAGTTTAATGAGATTGCAAAATCTACATCAGAGATACCTGATTCCAGGATAGACCAACGATCAACCCTTTAGAGTTATCAACCTTCTCTGAAGGATGATGCTAAGCTATCTGATGAGACAAAAATCATATAAGTAGGTCAGTCCCATTAAATAAGAATCTTATCAGATCTGGCTATCACAAGTGTGGTATTAATAATCAGCCATATCGGTCATCTAATAGAAAAGATCTTACCTCAGGTGCATCCCACCAAACCTCATGAATAACTACTAAATCTGCCCCTATAAATATCCCTCATTTCTAACAAAGAAAGTACCATGATTTCTGTCACACGTCGCCTAAATTTGATCTCTTTTTTAGTACTAGATGGTCCCACTTTTCTTTTTTCATCAACCCCTAAATTTGATCTCTTTTCATATAGGATTCTGTATTTCAGATTGGAATCAACTATAGTAATGGAACTAGTAACTTCGTTGCAATTTTGTCAATCTTTGCTAGAGCCACGGAACTAATAATTTTGTAGCCTTTATAGCACCTGCTTATCATAACTTCTCATGAAATTCCAATACAGGTACGCCCTGTCAGGTCTGCTTCCGAGGCTACCTGGTGAAAACATACTTTCACAATGAAGAATATGTCTAGCGAAGAAAGCCCCTCTTCTGAGGAATCAATAAGTATCACCCGATGGTTACACTCAAACAGGCAAGAGATGCCTTCTACTAATACAAATAATCTGCAATTTCAATCTTCTTGGGACTTGGAAGTCAAGGGCCCTGACCAAAATCTTTATCAGATTCAAGCTATGAATGTAGAAGAAACGGTCAAAGGCTTGATAAGGGGGCTATCTATCCTGGTGCTTGTCCTAATCAAGACCGAGTATCTAAAGTTACAGAAAATATGATGAATTTATATAACTGAGCGGTGATACAACCTACCAAAGTTGGTTTGGCTAGAACTGAGCAGCACCTCCGGTATTATGTTCATCCCGCTATTCACCATGCACTACAGATTTTGGGGTTTCATCCTCTCAAGATCTAGCGCCAGTTGACCCTGGCACAACAATTTCACTCTCAGTTATCCTCGTTTTATGAGATGGCTTCTAGCTTTGGACGGGGTAATTGGAAAGCCATTCTTGATAATGGAAGAGAAATCAACAATATACATAACCAGTTAGTGAGAATTGATAATGGGGTTGTGGGATACAATGACCAAGAAGTATCTCAGCAAGTTATCAATGTCTTTAACCAATTCACCATATCACCACCCTTGATGATGAGATTACAAGACAACTAGGACAATTGCGGGTCAAACATGAGGAATGTTTTGGTGAGCTTGATGAACTAGTACAACATCTTGTCCAAATGATGGATACTATCAAAGAAGGTGGACCCGGCTCTGTTGGTCCTCCTGGACCGCTGGGACCACCTAGTTCCCCTTCAGAAACCCCATGACCTCCTAGTGAACGTGGTCCTCCCAGTCCAGTGGGTCTACAAGGCCCACCGGGGCCAGCAGGTCGAGATGGGTCGCAAGGACCCCTGGGACTGCCTAGTCAATCTGTCTCCTCGATTCTAATGCACAATTCTGAACCTTTGATTTTAAAAGTATTGAGAATACAGGTGTTAGAAACCCAAATCTGAGCCATAGCATAAGGATGTTTCTTATCATTGGAAGGCCTTCTGACTGACCCAGATTACTCTTTTACCAACTTATCGGATGGTGTGGATAATGCTCATTGTCTATGAGATGCTAACCAAACTATGCAAGAAGCCCAGTTTTGAAGGTTAAACGCTTCCATTGAACGGTTATCTGCTAGATGTGGAGTACTTGAAACCAAGCAGGAAGAGATAGTCACTGCGATTTCTAACTTGAATCAACATCCTGCGAATGATCATCTTGCTCAATGGGTTCATAATTTACAGGAGGACCTCAACCATTTAAAGCAACAAATTGATCGAATTTCTCACTCAAGCTCATATCCCAGAATCTATACCCTCTGAAGCTGATCCGGTCTTGGTATTAGGTGTACATGTTTTGAGTAATGAACCCACTAACTTCAAACCTACCTTTAAGGATAAGTTTGAGCCGGGTGAAGGTAGCATCCATTCATTTCTCTTTGTCTATGAGCGTACAATGTACATGGCAGCAGATTAACAGAAAGTCTGGCATATTACATCTTGCCTAAGCTGGTTCACTCAAGAAATCATTATTCCTCACCTGAAGGTTGCAATACATGAGCTCAAGTGAAGACCGCCCTTATTAAGGAAATCATGAACAATCAAATCCTTTCTAACCAAAATCAAGACTTTATGAGTATTCAAATTAAACTGGGAGAGTTCATCCATGATTTCGCTAAAAGATTCTACCATGAGCCCCAGACTCTTGCTACTTGTGACCAGATTATGGTAGATGATGCCATATCAACTTTAATGAGTACATTCGCTTCTTGCACACAGTCGCTACTACATTTAAAATCACTTAAACAAAATTTCAGATCCATCATTGACATCAAGGAAGCGCTCATGGAATTTTAATGGTGTGATACACCCAACCCCCACTAATAACCCTCATTCTTATACCCATATGATGCCACCTAAACCTAAACTTAAACTGAAGAAGGAACTGTGCACTTATTGTGGTCTCGTGGGTCATGTGGTATCTCGATGTTGGAAAAATCAAGCGGAGGAGTTGAAAAAGAGGAGTCAGCATAGGGCAAGATGCTCCCTGTGCTGACCTAACTCTTGTGCCTCCATCAAAACCTTTTAACTCTTCTACAGACTGTTATGTGATATCCGCTCCTGGTGAGCTTGATGTCCCTGATGAATTAGCCAACAAAGATACTATTTCTGCTTACGCTTCTGTTTATTCTTCTTCTAATTCAATCCAATTGATTAATCCCTCGGTGTTTTCAATCCGAAACTTTGGCACTGATGTGACCAGGGTGGAAGTCATCGTGCATAAGGTGAAAGTTTTGGCTATCATTGATATGGGATCACCCAACAATGTATTTTCGTCCAGGTTTATGAAAAAAATCAAATTGGCGCCAGACTAAAACCATTCTCAAGACTACGGAACTTCTGGTCCTTCCTACACTAAATCTATAGGAGCTTATTCCTCTCTTCCAACGCCTTTGAAAAGTTGGTTTTGTCGGCCCCTGCAGTAGTGTTGGACAACAACTGCCATGACCTGCTCTTGGGAACCAAATTTCTCATTAATTTTGATGCGAATATCAGCCTTAAGGACAATTACCTTTCTTTAATTGGATACCAAGCATCTTTAATATTACAAGATGTTCTCAATAGCAAAGGCAAACTCAAACAACGTGTTTGTTTATTGGCATACCCCACTTCTATCTCTCATCTTGAGTACCAAATCTTGGGACCAATGACTATACTTCCACCTCCGTCATCTTGTGCCTCTAATGGAATGCCCTTCTATTCTAACTCTCCGATTACCATTCGCCCAAAAGCTCAAGTCATCATTGATACAGGAGTACAAGTACTTGTACCCACTGATTATGTGTTAGAGATTTTTGGTAACCAAAAATTACTCTCATTTGGAGGCTTTACCATTATCTGATATCCTTGATTCTGCCTATGATATGACTGTTTTAGTTCTACTAGCTAATCTCACTTCTCAACCTATACAATTGAATCATAATAACCCCATTGCCTATGTGCGGCCTACTCCTGTGAGTGAATTCTTATCCATCTTGGGATGTGGAGATTTGTGTGAATTTGGACTGGAAGATCCACCTGTTATTGCTAGAATTGACGTCAAATTTGGGGATTCACTTACTCCAGAACAAAAGCATGAAGCTGAGGCTCTGATTGAATAATATACAGATATATTTGCGCAAGGTCCTGGAGATTGTGGACTAATGAAAGATGTTCAGCATCAGGTGAAAACTGGGGATAATTCCCCCATTTGAGCTGAAACATATCACAAACTTAAGGTTGAGGATGTCAGGTCTCAGTGGAATAATAGCAACTCCTTGATGTGGGGCTGTTAATGCCTTGTAAGAGTCCTAGGGCTTCTCCTTTACTACTTAATCAAAAAAGGTGAGGGCCATATAGTTGTAATGGACTATCGTCAGCTCAATGCTGTTACCCAAAAGGATTCTTATCCTCATCCTCACATTGATGATTCAATTAGATTATTGTCTGGGTCACAATACTTCTCATCTATGGACCTTTCGAGTGGTTACTGGAAAATTGATCTGGCTCTGGAAGATTATGAAAAATGTGATTTAATCTCTAGTGAGGGGTTATTTGAGCCCACTCATATGCTGCAGGGGCTTTTTAATGCCCCTGATACTTTTCAACGAGCCATGGATGGTTTGTTTGGGAATTTAAAACTTCCTTGTGTTATGTTTTACTTAGATGATGTTACTGTGTTTTCTCACACTTTTAATGAGCATTTGGCTAATTTAAAGGAAGTATTTGCTCAGATGCTTTGCGCTTTGCTTAAGCTAAAGCCATCCAAGTGTTCTTTCTTTAAGACTGAGATGTAAATCTTGGATCATAAAATTAATTGCGAGAGGATTTTAACCTTATCTAATAAGATACAAGCTATTTTTAGACATGCTTGTTCCTAAAAGCTTGCACGATATTCAAGTGTTTTCAGGGATGGTTGGTTATTACTGACAAATCATCCCCCATTTTGCGGAGATTGTGGATCCTTTAGTTTATCTTTTGCACAAGGAAGTCCCTTTCGTATGGGAAGAATTGCAAAAGCAAGCTTTTGATATGTTGCGCCAAGCCTTAGTGGGTGCACCAATTTTAGCTTATCCTGTTTTTACAAAAACCTTTTATACTATTTACCAATGCCAGTGATATTGCTATTGGAGCCATTCTAGCTCAACATGATACCAATCTGGGTGATCACCCCATCGCTTACTATAGTAAAACCCTTTCTAAGGCCAAACGCAATTATAGCATTACCAAGAGAGAATGCCTCGCAGTTTTGTCTGCCATCAAGAATTTTCACCCTTACCTCTATGCAGCAATTCACTATCATCACGGATCACGCTTCCTTGAAGTGGTTGTATCAAATGAAAAATCCTGATGGACGTTTATTTAGATGGGCGTTAAAGCTCCAAAGCTATGACTTTACTATTCAACATTGCGCTGGAGCTATTCATCAAAACGCTGATGGGCTTTCTCGATTGCCTATACTAACGTTATTCTCTGCTGAGGAGGATTGCATATATGACTTAATTGGTAGACCTGAGCTCTGTTACCGGGAATCTAAGGCTGTTATATCGAGCTACAATCCTTGATTTAATATACTCAGGTTAAAGAAGGTTCATTATACAAGAAGTTGGGATCTAAATGGTTTCCATTTATTTGGCTCTCTGCAAGGACTGATACTATTATGGAGGCTTATTAAACTGTAGGGCATGGAGCTGTTGCTAAGACCATACAGTGGTTGAAAAATCATTGTTACTGGGATACAATGCTGGAATCTGTACACGATGTGTTGGAGACTTGTCTCACTTGCCAACAACAACGTGGTGGAAATCTGATGTTCCAACACAAAATTGTGAAACCTTCCAAACCTTTCTCTACTATGAGTATCGATTTGGTGGGTCCTCTCCCTACTGCCACTTATGGACATCAGTATATTCTTTTAGCTATTAACCATTTTACAAAATGGATTAAATCTATCTCAGTCTCCACAGTCACTTCTAAGGCTACGCCGTCCCTTCTTTATAAGCAAGTTTTCACCAGGCATGGTAGCCCAAAAGTCCTGTTATCAGCTATTGAGACCAACTTCATTTCTCAGGTGGTATCTGAGCTTACTAAATTAATGGGTACCTATCAGTCATTTACATCCCCATACTATCCTTCTACTAATGGTGCAGTCGAATGAGAAAATGGTACCCTGGTAGCCATACTTTGAAAATTGGCTTCCAATGACCCTAGTAGATGGAATCTCTATTTGCCTAGTGCGATGTTAGCCTATAAAGTTAGCAAACATTGTAAAATGACATGTCTCCTTTTAAAGCTTTATATGGTGTGGATACTATTCTCCTCTCAAGTGTATAACCTATACTTGAGGAGACTACCCCGCAAACTACTGATTTAGCTATGAGGAAAATAGCTGATGAAATCATCCGAGTACAATCTTTAGCATTGAGTTCCCTTGCTGCTACCACCTTAAAAGAGGGAACAAGAATCAACGCTAGTTGACCTACGCTACCAGAATATCAAATCGGGGATCTTGTACTCTATCACCATAGGCGTGGAGGAAGGATACACAAACTTGACACCTTATAAGTATGGTCCTTACTGTATTATTTATCATTGGGTTATTGAATACTCCATTGCAGCTGTTAATACTGGTACTGTTATCAATAGAGTGCATAGTAGATTTCTTTGTAAGTATGTGCCCCCTAGGAAAGACCTTGAGGGGGGCATTGTTGGGGATTCAACTACAACGACTGAAATTACTCAAGTTTGATATTCAATATCTCAGTCTAATGAGATTGCAAAATCTACATCAGATATATCTGATTCTAGGATGGACCAACGATCAATCCTTCCGAGTTATCAACTTTCTCTGAAGGATGATGCTAAGCTATCTGATGAGACAAAAATCATATAAGTAGGTCAGTCTCATAAAATAAGAATCTTATCAGATCTGGCTATCACAAGTATGGAATTAATTAATAAGCAATATCAGTCATCTAATAGGAAAGATCTTACCTCAGGTGCATCCCAAATATCCTCATGAATAACTACTAAATCTACCCCTATAAATATCCCCTATTTATAACAAATAAAGTAACACAATTTTTGTCACGCATAGCTTAATTTTGGTCTCTTTTCATACAGGATTCTGTATTTCAGATTGTAACTAACTATAGCAACGGAACTAGTAACTTTATTGTAATTGTGTTGATCTTTGCTAAGCCACGGAACTAATAATTTCGTAGCCTTTGTAGCACCTTCTTATCGTAAATTCTCATGATTTTCCAATAATGATAATGCTAGAGCCTGACTTGGGAAACACGCAAGAATTTGGAGCCCGCTGGCCCCAATAATACCCGTGCTATTGGGAATATTCTTCCCTTTACAAATGAGTTGGGAAGCTTATTTTATCATCCCTGCTGTGGCTTTAGATAACAACGCGTTTGATATGCTCATTGGTACTCAACTTATGATTAAGTATGAGGGAATAATCAACCTGAAGCAAGGTTACCTCTCGTTGCTCAACTATGAAGTCCCATTAGTCTAATCTAATAAAGAATCCAGCAAGCACAGATGCTCTTGCCTGGTTGAATACCTCCTCTCTGCTATAACTTTGTCTTATATCACTTCTGGGCGCAACACAAAGGATTTGCTAAATTCAGTGGATGCTACCAAAGGTATCCCTTTTTATGCTGCAGATGAGCTTTGATTTTGCCTGGTGAACAACGAGTAATTGACACAAAATTCACGTTTCAAATCCCACGCCACTGTTTGTTGCACCTCGTTGTATTGAGGGCGTTAGTCCCTTGGAGCCTCGAGTATTGCCTAGCGTTCTTGACCTCTTACCAGAGGCCCATTACTTTGCTGTTGGGGAACCTCACATTAAAGGACATAGTTTTAAAAAAACACCAGGAGATTGGCAGAGTCTTGTTAGTCCATGTGGAGGACGTTGACCAAAATCACTCCATTGGTTCTATGATGAATTTTACCTGCCAACAATACATAATATTTACCTTACCTAACGTCCATAATTCGAATGAGCTAATCCCAGCTGAGCCAGAAAAAGTCCACACTCTCCTTGATGACTATAGCAATATATTATCTAAATCAGATAATGACTATGGTCAAATGAAGGGCTGGTGTCACTCCATTAATGTGGATGATGCTCATCCTATTAGGTCAAAACCTTACCGCAAATAAAAGGTGGAAGAACAGCAAATGAGGACAGAGTTTCAGCAGTTATTAGACGCAAGGTTGCTAGTTCCTTCATAAAGCCATTGTTATTACCCCCTCTTGCCAATAAAAAGTTTTAACAGAAGTCATCAGATAATCATGGACTACTGTAAGTTAAATAACCTCATGAGAAAGGATAGCTATCCTCTCCCTTGCATGACGACGCCCAGGCCCAAACTCTCTGGCTCTAACTTCTTTTTAGCCATAGACTTAGCTAGCGGCTATTGGCAAATGGACCTCTCCCTAGAAGACCAGGAGAAATGTGCTCTCATTTGTAGTGAGGGTCTTTTCCAACCAACCCAATTACCTCAAGAGTTGTGCAACGCACCTGCAACTTTCCAGCGCTCAATGGACCATATCATGCAAGACTTGAAATTAAGTTGCATTAACGTCTACCTCCATGAAATCACACAAATTTCAAAAACTTTAACGAAAATTTTGATCATCTGAAGGAGGAGTAACAACGACTACGTAAGTCAAATATCAAGTTAAAGCCCTAAAAGTGTACTTTCTTTCAAAAGAAACTGGTTTCTTCGCCCATTCCATTTCTCAAAAGGGAATTCAACCAATCCAAAATAAGGTTGAAGCAATCTCAAAAATGTCGCCCCCTAAAAATTTAAGGGATATTCAGGTATTTCTAGGGACGATGGAATATTACCATCAGTTCATCCCTAAGTTTGTCTTTTCAGCGAGCCTCTTGTCCGCCTACTGACCAAGAACACTCCTTTTCAATGGGGTGCAGAACATAAGACTGCTTTTTAAACGCCGAAGCAACTGCTGCAACAACGATTATCCTACGGCACCCAGATTATATTAAGCCCTTCATCTTATTCACTGACGCTTTGGATTATGCCGTTGGGGCCATCTTAGCCCAATTGGATGAAAATGGTGTAGATCATCCTATATTCTATTTTAGTAAGATGCTTTTAAAAGTGGAACGCAACTACAGTGTAACATAATAGAAGTGCCTTGCCATTTTGTTAGCTGTGAAACACTACCTCCCATTCCTATATGGCACTACCTTCACTGTGGTTACTGATCACGCATCCCTAAAATGATTATAGAACATGAAAGATCCTACTGGCCAGTTAGCTCGCTGGGCTCTAAAGCTCCAGCTTTATGACATGAAGATTGAACACCGTTCTGGAGCCTGTCACTTGAATGTTAATATGTCAAATTGGCTACCAGTCCTTCACTTGAATATTAGTGAGGTGGAGAGGCTACATGATCTCTTAATGACCCCCAATGACTGGGAAGATGAGGATGAGCCTGTACAGAAAATGTTAGCTCAACACTCCCTTAACACCAAAGTGGAGAACGGGAAGTTGTATAAGCAGGTGGGAACAAAATGGCTGCCTTACCTTTGGCCCTTGGAATGTGTACCTGTTATCCTAGAAGTTCACTCCACTCTAGGTCATGGATGGGCCAAAAAACTTATGAGTGTATTAAGGATCGGTTTTATTGAGATGGAATAATGCATTTATTGTTGATGTCTTGGAAGCCTGCCTTAATTTCAAGAAGCAATCCAGTTTCAAGACTCAATTTCATCATTACCCAACTACCCCTCAACAATATTTCCACACCATTAATCTGGATGTAGTTGGTCCCCTCCCTCAGACTACTAGTGGCAACTGATTTATCCTGGTAGCATTGACCATTTCACTAAGTGGGTGCAAGCCGTGGCTCTTGCTGCCCAAACGGCCAAGGCCACAGCCACCTGTTTACATCAGAATATTTCCCTTTGACATGGCTGTCCTCAAGTACTCTTCTGAGATAATGGTAAAAACTTCACCTCCAGAGTAGTAAAATACTGGCCACCTTCATGGGGGCTCAACATCTTTTCTCAGCTCCATATAATCCATATACCAACGGGACTGTGGTGAGTTTAATGGAACCTTGGTATCCATCCTACGCAATATGGTCTCTTCTGATCCATTAACTGGGATCAATTCCTACCCAGTGCCCTTATGGCTTACTGGATCAGTTGACATAGGATCTTGAAATTGTCCCCATTCTGTGTCTTATATGGGCGGGAACCAGGAATACCTGCTCTTTTAGTTAAAGATGTATTCTCCTCTAGAGTTGAGGAGCCCAAAAAAGTCATGCGCATATTAGCTTTGCGCATCATCCAACTCCAATCTGATTCTATTACTAATTTAGGTAAACGGTGACTAAAGAAGGGCAGGCTGCTATTGAGTTACGAACCCTCTGTCTACATTTCAAGTATCTGATATGGTATTATACTACCATAACCACATCACTCCTAGAAGTGGTAAGCTTGAATCAATCTAAGCTGGTCCCTTCAGCATCACCTATAAAAGAGGTAATGAGAAGTCTATAAAATTTCTGGCTACTGGGATCACCATCAATCAGGTACATGGCTGCTTCCTTCAGCCTTATTCTCCCCCCAACATTCTTGAGGGCGGTGATGTCGGACATTTGCACTCTCTGCTACAAAGAAAGAATGTCTTGGGTCAAAACAAGCCAAAAAGGGAAAATTTTAGACATTTATGATTTCTGATGATTCTAGATATGAATTTAATAATATAAACAATAACATCGACCAAAAAACCTTGGTTGATTCTCAGTGGAACCCCACAAATTGGGTAACATGATTTTGATAAATTATAAGGCAATAACCAATAATTTGAGCAGTCAGATTTCTCTGATCAAACCGTAGACCCTGTGGCGTCCATTAAATGGAACTCCCTCCACCACTATTTCCTTCAAACACCTACGCAGGGACCAGTCCCTTTTATAGGCATGGTGGGGGTCCCCTGAGGTAAAATAATTTCCACTAATGGTTATTGGCTGAAGCTAATTAAAGCATTAGTGCATGGGTACGTAATTCCAGCCATTAATTCCCCATCTGTCATACAGCCCAAGCAAAGTGAGTGTTCCTTGCTTCAATAGGCTACTTTATCATTTCCTAATTTGGAAAGTAACAAGCCATACTGAACTTACTAGTAAATTCCCTCTGACCTTTGATACTGTTTAAATATGGATCAGTCAGATATTAAGGGGATCGTTTTTTTCTATCTACCCATCGCTACTAATTAAAACACATAAACCCCAAGTTATTTTGTAGTGCTCATTTATTAAAATTTTATTAAACCTTTGTGGTATCCATTGGCATTAGCAGCAGCGAGCACTAACAGGCTGGATTCCTACAGTGGTCATAAAAATATCTTTTATACACAGTGAACTGTACTAGACGCCGTACTGTATGACTTTTTATTTGCTCCAAGGATGAACCTAGTATGGGAGATACTTCCTCTGTTTCCAGACCCTATGTGTGCAACTTTTAGATCCATGAGCTTTCCAGAAGCTTCTGTATCCATGAGGAGTTTTAGTGAAACCTCATTCGACGCAGTGTAAAATTTGATGGGAGATATAAATTCCGCCTGATCTACATAAATGGGACTGGAATAAGAAAGCTGCGGGAGGGGAAAGAGGACTGGTTTTAGGAGTGATCTTTTGGTGAAAAGCTGACTTTTCATCGCTTCTCTCATTGGACTGATGATGAACCCATCTGGTCAATTTTTGAAGCATAGCTTTGACTCAATATAGATTTTACTTTATCAGAAAAGTGAATTAAGTTATTAGAAGGGAGTGAGGTTTCATAGTAACTAATGAAATAAGTTACTCACCCATTACAGAGAACAGGGCTAAAAGCGCCTATAATGTGGATGATTCATTATGTCATGGTTCAGCTTATAGTAATAAGACTGCCAATCCACTTTGGGTATATAGTATACAATAGATGCCCCAAAAGCCAAGGGCTCAGTTGAACTAGAGAGTCTGTAATGTTATGTTATAGGAATTAAATGAGGAGAAGATCTGTTTAATAACGTACCAAAGGCCACCATAGCAAGCTAGAAGCCAGTTACTGGGTCAGCTGTGGGTCTTACTGAGGAAACCCCATGAATGGGAATGGCAGGGAAACAATGATACCTACAAGTTCCACGACTGTTGGTTGCTAAATGAGAAAAGATCAATACATATGGGTCTTTGTATGGTTGGTTGCGCTAAATTAAGGACGATTAACAGAATACGTTGATGTTTCAGGTATGAATGCTGTTCATTATGAATCTGCAGTCAAAGCTAGAGACACACAGTTCAACTAACCTGATTACAGCGATGAGGGCCATTGGATCAGTAAATTATAAATTCCCGTCTATGAATGTTAGTGATAATTCACAGATGGCAGCGTTAAGTACAAATGATGTTGGTTAAGGCAATGGTAAGATGTGGAGGGTGGATTCCATAGAAAATCAAACTAAAAAGAGATTTATTTATTTAAAGGGTAACCACAAATAATAATGAAATGACAACATACCCTAAGGAGAGCTGTTACCTTTACAGTAGGGTCTTAAAAGAATCTGAAAGGCACTCAGGAACTGGGCTACATCTGAGCCTCTGCAGGGTATCCTAATTAGGTAATTTTAAAAAAGTGTAGTAAGTAGTGGAGAGGCTTTGCAAAGTTTGGATCATTCATATAATTTTTTGATAGCCTGAGTTCTGGATTAGGGGATAATACAACCTGATGGTCATGATCTTGTATGGATTCATTTGTACTGGCTGCTATTGTAACAAGTTTTGCAAGAATAAGTTCCTATTATAAAATTGCTTTATCTAACCTTAAGTATAGATTAAATGATCCAAAGTTTTATGCACGATCTTTACTACTATCAATAACTAATCAAACTTTATAAGGCTTCTTAATGATTATATGAGTTTTTAGGAGTGTTTGGATAATTTTATAACTATTGGGAGTAACTAATCCATGAGTGGGATGACCCTAGGGTCTTGCCAGAGGCCCCTAGATCAACCAACTCCCTGAACACCCCTTATATTTCCAACAAATCTATCAGAGGACTAAAGGGGCTGATAGTTAATATTCTTTAGGGATAGAGCAGTAAACCATCGCTCATCTACCACATGAGCTTGTCATTAAGTAGGATTGGGGCTTCACTTGAAGCTCAGGCTCTTTCTTAAACCTGAGAATATTGTTTACAATCCTGTTGTAGGGGCTGGTCATATTGACTTACAGTATACTTGTAAAGAGATTACTGCAGTATTAAGTATGCTACGCACAGTTTTTTATACCTAAAATACATATAGCCTTTAATAAATAGTAAAATAGATTTCTTAATTAGCAGGAAGTGACAATGTTGCAAAAAGCTATATATGTTCAGATCCTCATCACATATAAAAGATTAGATATCAGATTCTGGCTAAATAAAATTTCATAATGATATAAAAATCTATAAAACTAACTTCTAGTACATTTAATAAGCAGTACCACTAATTAGGTAAGTTTGGTTTGCCTTATAATAATGTTTAAAATATAGAATTAAGATCAATATTTATCATATAAATAAAGTTTGATTTGATGGAGAATGGTAAGGGTAAATTTATCTAACACATAATAAGTATAAGTATAATTTTAGATTTAAGATCAACTGTTGACCACATACCATGGCTAAGCTAAATAAGACTAATCCATTTCAGAACACTCCACTTGCTAAAATAATTTCAGCTTATAACTTATTGAGCGTTATTTCTTAAAATAAGTTGTTTAGATCTGCATTTTATAATTTTTTAGTGATCTATTAATAACTTTTAGTTAATTTTTTAAAAAAAGAAAATAAGTGAAATTTTGGTATACATCTTGCATTTTCTGTTGTCTATATGCTATTTATAAAGTTTTTGAAAAGAAACTTTTATTTTAGTATAACAAAAAGTGGAACTAAAATATTAGTAAGTATTTTTCTATTCTACTACACATTTATAGCATATTATGCAGCTAATGTACTACAATTGAATCTAAATGTTTATTTAATGCTTCCTGCAACTTAATAATGTTCATTTATACTCATATTTCACTTTATATTTTATGTTTGATTATTTCTTAATTTTTAGCTATTTAGTTTAGAAGTATTTTCTAATGCTATAAAAAGAAGCCATGTTAACTAATTTAAAAATTTGCTGTTATAACAACTTATATTTATTATACAAAATATGATTGTTGTCACTCTATATTTATTTACCATACCTTCTGTAGGCTCAATGCATCAAATTTCCATTCCTGTGGCATCTGCCTTCTGTGAAGTGATACCTTGAAGAGATTAGATTTTATCCCAAAGTGAAGTATACATACTGTTACTATCATTATCATCATTTTTCATTTTTAATCCCAATCAAAGAGACACTATGAATCTTGTGTGATAACTAAGATAAACAGCTACTTGTTTTTAAAAACTTACAAGTCTGTTCTCTGTAGAAGAAATATGCTCTACAATTTACTAACCCTATGAATATTTGGATACTGTAAAGCTTACAGTAGGGCACCGATTTTTAAAATGATTTTGGGCCATCTTACCAATTACTTTTCTAGCCTTTCTAATAAAACAGTCTTGAGTAAATAATTTTAAGTCTAAACAAAGAATAATTACATATGAAAAACTCTTGGTTGATATTGAATAATATACTTATCAACATTATTTGGTATAAGTAAACATTGAATTTATAGGAGAATTTCTATATTACTATAACTATAATTATAATGGTTTATATTGATTTCTAATTATTTGCATGTTTATATCTTGAGATAGAAGCAATTCTTAAATAATAGATGAAAGGGTATCTACGTCAATGTAATGACATAAAATGTAATTTAAATTACTTAAACCACAGACGCTAATTGTAGCTGGCAGTGTTGCTGAGTAATTATCAGTGTCAGATATCAGAATATCGGAAATGAGGGAAATAATGTCAGCTATTTAGATCACATAAGAGTTTTGGCCTCTAGACACAGAATGGGGTTAAAGAAAGCCCTTTGAGCAACTATTCACAATAAATAATAATTGGTAAGGCTTGACTTTACAATATGAATTTTCCATTTGAATAACTTGAGCAAAAGATACCTGGAGATTAGATCATGCTTAATCAAAATAAAGTATCATCAAATTTCAGGTGATCATTACAATAGGTGACACATGAGGCAGTAAATTAAGATGTACCCATAAAAGGGTAAGAATCAAGAATCTGCCCAATAATTGACTTAAATGAAACCAAGTCTTAAATAATATAATACATTCAACATACCTTTTCTCCTTATCAGAAAAATGCTAAATAAAATATTTTACAATTTGGATGCATTGCCTGACCAAGAGGCTCCCATCCAGATTTCTCCCTCAATTAATTTGTTAGTCCTTTTCCTTATGGAGGTTTACTTTGGTATATTTAACATATAAAACCCTATTATACTAAAAGTAAAGTAACTCCATTATTTTATATCTCTTTTTGGTATATAAATTTAATTATGTCAAGAGAGTGTCTATAACTCTCCATTTCCAGTGAGGTGGTGCACAGTACACGGCCATAAATCTAGAAAACTCGTCATCAGGAGTATGGTAAAAAAGGCACTGCAAAGGGTGACAGAACCAAGTAACCTTGTGAAAGGGATTATACTGCAGTGCGAAGTAGTTGGAAACAAATAAATAGCAACACTTGGGTGGGCCCCACAGGGGAGCCCATAATCAATCAGAGATTAATGCTAGAGGGTTTAGGTGCCTCATCTTGGAGGAAACCAAGGGGCTCAATGGTGCACTTGATTGGGTAGATTTTTTAGATAAAGAAGTACATCCAACTTTGTTGAAGACCTCCTCAACGAGGTCCATGTACAGGCTCTCACTAGTAACCATAGATATAAAAACTGTAAATGAACGAGGTATTTATTTATAGGAAGATGACCTATGAGGAAGGTTGGACTTGAAGAAAGATATTTAAACAAACTCAGGGGAATCAATTGATCAATGAATATTGTACTAAGCCCAGGATCATCAATAAGCACATGCTTCCATTGGGCAGGGTACTATTGCTAGTAAGTGACCAAATTTGGGTTACTGATTAAAGGCAAGGGCGACCCAAACTGGAAAATTTGAAAATTGAATGGGTTTTAAAACCCCGTCTTATATAAATCAAACTGAACCATCATGGTTAGTAAGGTAACTCATCCGTTTTAATGCTAATGCCATAACATGGGGCTGGGCGTTCTGAACCTCACCTGGACCAAACTGGGCATATCTGTCCTGCACCCAGGATTAATCCAAGGTTTGCTTTAGGTCAGGAAAATTCTGCAGCTTGACCTTTTGGGCCTTCTGACGCCCAGCCTCGTCTTGGCTGTTGGTACCCTTAATTAAGTCATGTAAACATGACTAATAAGTCCTTACGCTCTTCTTACCATAGGATGGATACTCTAGCTTGTTGAACCTAAGCATGACATGTCACCCAAAAATATAAATAAAGTACTTGTTGTGAGTCATGGACTGCTCCATATTGACTGTCAGTCTTATTAGGCATAGCTTTATCAAAACATAAAAATTGAAGTCCTACAGCTGGTGCTCATTATATGGGGCTTAGCCAACACTTTAACAATACCTGCACCAAATTGAATGCACCATGGAAGGCAATCAGATTGATAATGTAACCTTCTGGGTGCATGACGGAACAGCGAAGAAGATAACCAAATTGGAAGTCTGCTTATTGTCACATTTGAAGAAGTATAAGAAAAACCATTGGAGATTCCCAAATATTGACATCTACCCTGGCTTCCAATGAAGGATTCTAAGACTTACTTTATGGATCATAACCCCAGGAGAAAGAGCCAGCTGTGAAAGGGCAACCGCCATGGACAGTAATTTATGGGCTTATATGATAAAGTGCTCTCAGAGACATGTGGATCAAATGCAAATTTATCCTGCTAAATCAAGCATTTTGAACACCAGCGCTTTTTCATATTGGTCAACCATTAGAAGTCTATAACGAGGAACTCCAACATCATATTAATAACCAAAAGCCTTATAAGTGGCCTACAAACAAGTATATAATTTAGCATATAAAAGTATAGGGATGTCCACAGACTGATTACAGTATCATTCCTATGTCATCCAACTTTTTTAACCAAAAAGGGACAATCAATTCTTTTCAAGAGAGTGTCTGTAACTCTCTTGTTCCCAGCAAGGTGATGTGGGATGCAAACCCACATTGCTAGGGAACTAGACGTTTAGAGAAAGGGAAAGAAAACACCTCAAATGGTGCCTGTGCCAAAGGTACCCCAGGCAAGGGTGTAGAGTGCAACATATAGTACCAGGTAAGTGAGGAACATAACAGCTTGAGTGGACCCCAGAGGGGAGTCCATAATCAAGTGTAACTTGGCGTCAGGGGGCTTGGGTGCCTCGATCTGGAGGGGACTGGGCGGCCCAAGGGAGCACCTGGGATTTTGGTAAATTGTGATAAAAGGTAGTGGCCCACATAGTTGGAGACCTCCCTGAAGAGGTCCACCACCAAGTTCGCCCAAGGAACCATAAGTAAAACGTAAAATAATGGGTTATTTTATTTAAGAAAGTCGACCAACAAGGAATGTTGGTCGCATAAAACATATTTAAAGTGGGCCAGGGAAATTCAGGCTCTGCGGAAGTGCGCCCAAGCCTTGAAGCTCCAATAAACAGATGCTTCTGTCCGTTTTCATAAAATACACCAAAAGTGCCTTCACTCGAGTAATCAATTGAAGCCAAAATTTTACCCAAACTTAAAATTTCATAGATTGAATGGGATTCTAACCCTTGCTCTCCAACTAACCAAATCGAACTGTCTTCATTTGTAACATAGATCATTCAATTCAGTGCCTGGGCAGAGATAAGAGGCTGGGCGTTTTGCACCCCATTAGTATCAACCTGGGCATGCTTGGCTTGCACCCAGAGTTGATCTAAGGTGTGTTTTAGGTCAGGAAGAGCATGAAGTTTCACCTTCTGGGCCTTCTGTTGCTCAGCCTCTTCTTTAGCATCAGTTCCCACTATTATGTCATCCAACCATGACATTACCCTCTCCTCCTTCTTGGGCTCCACCCCCCCTCCAGGGGCGTTTGCTAAGGAGAAGTTCTTATGTGCTGGTGGCAACTTCATAGCAGCAACGGCTGGCTTAGGCTGAGATCCTGCAGCCTCAGGGAAATGATTATGAAATGAATTAATCAGGTCTTGGGCATGTACACAATCCCGTGCTGGCACCCAACTGTTCTCTGCTGCGTCAAACCCTTTCCAGGATACCAGGTACTCAAGGCGTCGCTTAACCTGGTGGGAGGCTAAAATTTCCTCCACTTCCCATTCCGGTGCCCCATCCATGAGATAAGCCTCGGGAGTCACAGGAGGAGGGCCCTCAAACAATGTCAACTTGATTTAATGAAAGACAGAGAAGATCCAAAATGCAGAGGGAAGATACAACTGGTATGAGGCATGTCCCACCTTTCTAACTACACGGTAAGGACCAATCCTCTTTGGACCCAGCTTTTTGCATGGCTGCTTGATAGGGATGTTGCGAGCATCAAGCATCACGAGATCCCCTTCCTTGTATGCTGGACCCACTCGGCGCTTACCATCAGCGTTCTCCTTATAAACTAGCATAGCCGCCTCCAAACTTGTGGACACCCCCTTGATGGACCTTCTTGAGAGTCTTAGCAAAGTCCAGCACCTCTTCCATTTTGGAACCACAGCTGGGCTCCAGTTAAAAGCAGGGTTAAAGCCATGGTTAGAAAAAAAAGTGAACAACTGATTGATGAATGCAAAGTGTTGTTGTAACTATATTGGGCCATAGGAAGGTGAGAAATCCAATCTGAATGATCTGGGGTAATGTAACACCGCAGGATCAGCTCCATGCACCGGTTCACTTGTTCAGTCTGCCCATCTGATTGGGGAGTGATAGGTAGTTGAACGGCAGGGGCGAATCTGAAGAGTTTTACACAACTCTTCCCAAAAGATGGAGGTGAACTGGGGTCCCCAGTCACTAATGATTTCTTGAGGAACCCCATGAAGTGCAAATACATGGGCGACGAAGAGCCTGGCCATTTCAGCAGCAGTTATGGTTGTTCTGCAAGGAATAAAGTGGGCGAACTTTGTAAAGCGGTCCACCACCACCATTATTGCATCATACCTATTTGAAACGGGTAGCTCCATAATGAAATCCACTGATAGGGACGTCCAGGGCCCTTCAGCCTTTTGGACTGGTACCAGCAACCCTGCTAAAGGTTGCCAATTGGGTTTCATTTGATTGCAGATCAGGCACTCTTTACAGTACCGCCCTACCTAAACAGGCAAGCCCTTCCAATTGTAAGTGCGTCATATCAACTCCAAGGTCTTTGCTTTCCCAGGATGACCAACAGTGATTCCGTCATGATGGTCCTGGATGATCTCCAGGCGCAGTGGTCCAGAAGGAACCCATAGGCGCCCCTGAAACCACACCATCTCATCCTTCATGTGATAACCCCTAAATAAGTCCTCCTGATTTAGGGCGCTCTTAGCGAGAATAACAGCATATTTAGCTGATAGCGGATGAGAAAGAATTAACTTTCTAGACATACTATATTCTGCTGCATTTTCCAGAGGCATGAGCGCTGGCGTATGTACCTTGGACTTGGGAAGTTGAGGCAGAATCATACTCGATGGAATCATCAACTGAGCGTTGTGATTCTCTACCTCCTTTGAATTGGGAGCCAAAGCAGGGTTGCGGCTTAAAGCATCCGCCAAACCATTCTCCTTGCCCTTGTTGAACTCATAGGAAAATGTAAATAGGGCAAGGGTCTCATGCCAACGGGTCTGGCGTGTTGTTAGAACATGTGGAGCACAGTAGTACAACAGGGCTCGGTGGTCAGTGCGTACCCAGAATGGTTGGGAGGAGCCATGTAAGTGGTGACGCCAATAAATCAGCGCCTCCACCATTGCTAATAACTCCTTGTCATATACGGCGTAGCTTAACTCATGCAGAGACATTTTCCTAGAAAAATATCCCACTGGATGCTCAGACCCATCTTCACCCACCTATAACAGGGTAGCCGCAATGGCAAAGTTGGAAGCATCTGAGGACACAATGAACTCCTTGGCAGGGTCAACATGGCGAAGGATGGATGTGGATAACAAGGTGCACTTCACCGCTTGGAAAGCATCCTCCAAAATGGGGGACCACTGAAGCACCTTAGCACAACTGGCCTTATATAAGGGAGCTGCCACCTCGGAGAGATTGGGTGTGAACTTCTTGAGGAACGTACACGTCCCCAAAAAGCTCCTCAGTTCTTTGACAGAGGTGGGGGTAGGCCACTCACGAATAGCCTTCCCCTTGTCTGGAGTTATCATATGGCCCTGGTCAAAAACGACGTTGCCCAGAAAAGTAACCTGGGACTTGAAGAAATTTGAATTTACTAATCTTGAGGGTAAGGCAAGCGGCCCTCAATCTCTCCACTACTTGTCAAAAGTGTACTGCATGTGACTCCTGATCAGGGGAAAACACCAGGATTTCATCCATGTAGGCAACCGCACATACCCCCAACAAGTCCCCCAACGCAGCATCAATGCGGAGTTGAAAGATAGCAGGGGCATTCTTAAGCCCAAAGGGCATAACCCAGAACTGGAAAATCCCTTTTCTGGCACGAAATGCAGTTAACCACTCCTGGCCCTTCTTTATCCGGATTTGATTAAATGCATTGAGGCAGTCCAACTTGGAGAAAACTTTTGCCTTTTCCACATAGCGTGCAATTTGGGAATCTAAAGGGATGGGATGGAGGTTGGGTACAGTCACATTATTTAAATTTCCATAATTGACACACGGACATAAAGTTCCATCAGCCTTCTCCACAATGAGAAGTGGGGAGAAAACAGGGGAGGTACGCTATAAGATGGCACCTTTGGCCAACTGCTCCTTCACCCATACATCTAAAACCTCTTCCTCCCGGACAGTCAATGGGTATATGGGGGAAGAAATACGCACCAGATCCACAGTGAGTTTAAATTCACAATCAAACTCGGAATGTTCTGGTAGCGTACTAGCTGAAGCTGCATCAAAAGAAGATGCCAGCTCCTCCAAACAAGAATGTAAGGAAACTCCCACAGTAAGCTTCAGCAAAGGGGTAAGATATGGACTAGGAACATTGGTCCAATGGGGTAATTTGCCTTGGGCGTTATCCTCAGACAAGGGAACAATCAACTGGTGACCATTTATCAAAGACAAGGATAAAGTGCTTTCTTTCAAATTTTTTCTGACGTCAAACTTCCGCCACCACTCAACACCCAAAATAATGGGGAACAAGAGGTTTTTAATAGCTTGAAACTGTTCAGACAATAGATAAGAACCTACCTGGAAATCGACTGACTCCATGATGTTCAGTGTGGGGATACCCTGAGAATCCCCACCTCAAACCATACCACCTGGTGAGTAACTCAACTCAAGGTAGTCAGCAAGATTTTAATCAATAAAATTTATTTGAGGCACCAGTATCCACCAAAATAGTTGTGCTGAACTTTCTATAAGAGGAAGTAAGAGTAGCAGTCAACAAGAAGTATCCAGAATGGGATTTATTTAACGCAGAAAACGCCATCAATTCACCAGAAAATTCTTTGGTCTCAACAAGCCATCAGGGTATGTTTTGGAATCATAGAAGGGGGAGGGATAGTGGGCCACTCTTACTACTGAGGCCACATATCCCACCACACCTTCTGCAGGTGCATATACATCTTTATATATGTAACGAAGTTCCTTTTCAACTTCCTGAGAACCCCTAATCATGGTAAGGGGTCAAACGAGGGTTCTCAGGAGTAATCTGATATACCAAAATAGGGTCCTCATCCAGACCATATGTGCAAATAAATGGTTCGGTTTGGGATAAATTGTTCACATTATAAAGTGCGTTTTCCAGCTCTAACGAACCCACACTCATTTCAAGGGTTCGGTGTGCATTACTATCCAGGGCCATCACCCCCAAGCCCAGAGCTGATGCCTTGGCATGCACCTCAGAAACGTGTTGGGGAGAAAAAATGATAACAGAATCCTTTTTTTGTTAAATTTGGGTTCAGACCCTCTGATGTTCCCGATTTCTGCCAAGATGAGGAGGAGATCAGTGGGAAGCATCTCACAATTCAAGGAAATATCACTAGTTGAGGATGCGATATTTATAGGGACAACCATGGGTGACATCATCGTGGTGGAATCATCTGAAACCTTTACTTCATTCCTGGGGCTAGACCCCTGTACAGTTCCAAATTTAGAAGAAGTAGAAGGATTAGATTCCCTCATTTCAAGAGGCGCGCGCAACTTTTCAGCTTCCATATTTATATGATTTGATCTGATGATGGCAAAATTACCTGGCCCCTTCTAGGTTGGGGCGGAGAAACTACCCCAAAGGTTTTTGACAAGATGATCAAAATTGGAAGGAGGCGACTGCCAAATTGGGGAATTTGCATCGATATGTCTAAGGTTGAATGGAGAAATGATGTTTTAACCTCATCAGTTAATGGCAAAGCCTGGGCTTTTTCACAGAATTCAATCAAGTATGCTTTCATTGGCTGACCCGCTTGACGCAGAGAAAAGAACTCAAAGAGGGAATGGAAGGATGCTTCATCAGGTCAATTCTGCTCCAAGACCTGTTCTAAACCCTCTATTGCTCGCCACAAGAGCGGCTGTGTGCAGAGTACTGCAAAAACCCAGTCACCCGCCTCGGGAGACAACTGGTACAACAGATCCACTCCTCACAAAAGCAGACTTGAACTAGACGAATTATTTTTCCCCAATGAGGGTTTTGGCTCAAGGGAAGCTAAGGCCTGATGAATTTCCGAGTATATCTCGGGAGAAAGGCAGGGAATTATGACATTAGGATCACAAAAAGTCCAAGACCACCAGGTATGAGCAGGAAGGGTGGGCACTTCCCAATTGTTAGTTGCAAGAATAACGCCGAGATGCACCAATACAAAATCAAATGAGAAAACTGTGGTGAGCACCATTGTGGCAGTGACAAATGGCCAGCGCACCCAATTTACTAATAATGAAAGTCCCACATGGATAATTCTTATGCACGTATAATAAAAAGGTTGGTTGACTAATGTCAAGAGAGTGTCTGTAACTCTCTCATTCCCAGCAAGGTGATGTTGGATGCAAACCCACATTGTTAGGGAACTAGACGTTTAGAGAAAGGTAAAGAAAACACCTCAAACGGTGCCTGTGCCAAAGGTACCCCAGGCAAGGGTGTAGAGTGCAACATATAGTACCAGGTAAGTGAGGAACATAACAGCTTGAGTGGACCCCAGAGGGGAGTCCATAATCAAGTGTAACTTGGCATCAGGGGGCTTGGATGCCTCGATCTGGAGGGTACCTGGGCGGCCCAAGGAAGCACCTGGGATTTTGGTAAATTGTGATAAAAGGTAGTGGCCCACATAGTTGGAGACCTCCCTGAAGAGGTCCACCACCAAGTTCGCCCAAGGAACCATAAGTAAAACGTAAAATAATGGGTTATTTTATTTAAGAAAGTCGACCAACAAGGAATGTTGGTCGCATAAAACATATTTAAAGTGGGCCAGGGAAATTCAGGCTCTGCGGAAGTGCGCCCAAGCCTTGAAGCTCCAATAAACAGATGCTTCTGTCCGTTTTCATAAAATACACCAAAAGTGCCTTCACTCGAGTAATCAATTGAAGCCAAAATTTTACCCAAACTTAAAATTTCATAGATTGAATGGGATTCTAACCCTTGCTCTCCAACTAACCAAATCGAACTGTCTTCATTTGTAACATAGATCATTCAATTCAGTGCCTGGGCAGAGATAAGAGGCTGGGCGTTTTGCACCCCATTAGTATCAACCTGGGCATGCTTGGCTTGCACCCAGCGTTGATCTAAAGTGTGTTTCAGGTCAGGGAGAGCCTGAAGTTTCACCTTCTGGGCCTCCTGTCACCCAGCCTTATCTTTAAAATCAGTTCCCAATATCATGTCATCCAACTATGACAACTTTAGAGTTATTAAGTAAGTGGAGAAAGCTAAGGAAATCCTACAAAAAGATAGCGAGGAATCTGTTGAAAGGACCCAAAAATCACTTGAAGGTTTTTCCCAAAAGCTTTAATGAAAAGAAGTCAAAGCCCGTGGTGAAATAGTGGTACAAGCTTCTACTAATTTATATTGAGGAACAACAGATAAAGCTCCTAAAACGTAAACTGGAGTATTCATAAAAAGGTATTGGTGTTCTTGAAGCCCTAAAACCTTGGAGGCTCCATCAGATATAAAATCTTACTGATCAAGTAGCCATGTAAAGCTTGATATGGAATCCTACTTGACACAGGTTTCTACTCATTCTTTTGATGAGCAACTCATAAAATTGGAGAGTGATATGAGTGGCAAATCACCTAGATGAGAAGCAATAGCCAACTTTACTGTTACCTCTTTTTTTTAGTACTAGATGGTCCCAACCCAAGGGGGGATTCATCGATGTAACTTTACTGTTACCTCAACAAAGCTGAGTAACGTGGGTTACTTTCACAGATGAGCTAAAAGCCAAGACTGACACGCCTCTTCAAAGCACTGAATGCTAACAGTTGTAGGAGGACAAAATCAACACATTGGAATATTAGAGGATGAAAACAAGATATTCTTAACTAACTACACATCTGCTTGTCAACAAATTCATGATCTTGACAAACATATTAAAAACTTGGAGAGTGATAAAAGCATACTAAAAAGAAGAATTTATCTGCTGGATGTCACACCAATAATTATATTGGATGAAATGTCTCGCTATCTCAATTTTTGAAAAGTTTAAAATCCATTGACTCAAATGTCAAGTTATGAAGAGTAACGCTAGTACTAAAATTATATAATTTAAAGCTCCAGTAGTACTCGTCCTCACAGGATTGTAAGCCGCTACCTTTAAACCTACATTCAAGGACAAATTTACACCTGATGAAGGGAGTAGCGCATCTTTGCTCTACATCTATGAAGCCACGATAAAAAGGTACAACTGGTCATCACAATGATAAGCATACATTATCTTATCTAAAATATATGCCTCAAGAGGTTATGGTACCTTATAAGGATGACTTGAAAACCTGTATTAAGTGAAGGAAGCGCTCATCGAATGATTTGGTTCCAAGAAAAGCTTGTTTATGAAGAATCAGGCCTTCATTAGAATCGCACTATACCAAAATAAGGCCCTGGCCAAATATGTATATTGCTTCTATATTGAGGGCCATACGCTGCTATTATCAAAGATGCATACACTGGATGATGCCGTAGGCGCCAATGTTACAATTTAATGTAGTAATCCTGACCTAGCCATGCACATCACATTTTTTTAAATGAAGCTTCAAAACTGTCTTACACATTTTAAAATTTCCATTTACCAATGTGATTGATATAAATAATTCAGAGACCTCCCAAAAGGCTCCCACAAAACCCAGAGTGTATAATGTGGAGGAAGCAAAGTCTATAAAGGTGGAGAAGTGTAAATGTAACTTACTGCAAAAAGAATAACCACACTGAAGTCATGTGTTTTAAAAAGAACTCTGCCCTTACCAAGAAGAAAATGGAGTAATTGGCTTAATGTCAGGCACCTCTAAATCTGACCAGTCTAAAGCACCTGAAAGAAAAACATTGCTTATAACTCATCTCATGT
Organism: Massospora cicadina; assembly: GCA_022478985.1. Taxonomy (NCBI): domain Eukaryota; kingdom Fungi; phylum Entomophthoromycota; class Entomophthoromycetes; order Entomophthorales; family Entomophthoraceae; genus Massospora; species Massospora cicadina. Next base: position 5,559 of record JAKSZP010000505.1, on the reverse strand, counting down.
GCATTGAAAAATTCTAGCGATGTCTCTGAAGGGGGTTGTTATGGTTTGACCAACCATCTGTGCATTTTTATATATTTTTTATAGTTATCTAAAATGTACATAGTAGATTTGATTAGTCCATAGTAATTATTGTGGCACGTGGCCTACTTTTTTTAGTATGGCTCTATTGTATTGGGCCACTATTTAGCAAATCCCAAAATCCCGCTGGCGCATCTCTTATTCCCTAAATTGTCTTCCATCAATTCTTTGGCCTCAATTGCTTATTGCTTCCTAATTTATGTTAGCATACTAATCTACATTGCCCCATGCTGGCGTAAAATAATTGTTGATAGGATCCTATATTTATTATGGACACCCTGCCAGTAAAAAATTATATCCATCATATTGCACTTTTTTTATAAAAATGTCTCAAGCAGTCATTTGACTTCCAACCCAAATTTAGATAGCAGAATCTAAGTCTACTATACTTGAGGGCTTCTTTGTAACCATGAAAAGCATCAATGAGAACTATGGTAGAGAAATCATATCTGAGGATGATTGATATTGGGAAGGAGATTTTTTCTGGGGGTAAGCTGTTTTATCTATCTGGAAGATTACATGAGAAAGCCTGTGAGCATCTGGTAGTATTCAATACTACAGTGTGCTTCCTCAATTTTATTTATAAACAATATTACTGTATATAATGTTTTCTATTGTGTTTTGGTCAAGGTTACTGTCCTCATATAGTACCTTGTATTTTTGGTGTATTGACCTGTGCATTTGAAATATGACGCCCCTGCACCATTATCAATATGGGCTACAAGGACAAAAAAATTTATATTTTAGGTACACCCACTGAGCAAGCTATTCCAGATCACTTCGACACCAAATATATTGACAACTCCCAAGTTCTGGAAAGCAATCTTTAGTTTAATTATAGGATTCCCCAGAATAATTGATATAGACAGCGATGCTGATCAATACCTTCTCTTGTTGATACAACCCATCTCAGGCTTGTTAGTCCAATAGAGATTAATATTAAATATCCCAAAACTTCCAAAAACTCAATGCAACGTTCACCTTAAAGAGGTGTAAGACCACAACCAAAGTTTGGAGGAATCATTACTATAGTGGAACATTGATTCAAAAAAGTCTGAGTGATGGCTAACTTGGATGGGACCACCTATCAACGTTGTCTCATCTTACCTCATCATTTAAATAAAACTTGTTACAGACCTCAAGTACACTTAAGAATATAGCACTGCCAGTTCAAACAATATAAAAAGCGATAGGTGCATAATCATTACTGCCAATTTGAGTTGAAAAATTAGCTTTCCGTCTCCAGAAGTTGCACTGTACAATGGCAAGTATGATATACCTATTAGGACGCAATTAAGATTGAATATGTAGATTCATAAACTTAAAGGAAATTTTTTACACTCTTCAATCATGAAGTTCACCTAGTGCGGACAATAAAGGCTCCAGAAAGAAGGAATACTCTTGTCTGGTTAAGTATCCTGTTTTCCGCTTTTGTTACAATATTATACTTCTGGAAAAAATACAAAAAAACTTCCCAACTCAGTAGATGCAGCAAAAGAATAACATTTTATGCTACCAATGGGTACAAAAGCAGGAGAACAAAGAGTGATTTCTAACATAACCCTGAGTATACCCCCAAACTGCTTGCTACATATCACTAGTATGGATGAGTCATTAGATTTGAACCAAAAGTTTTACCAGGAATCTTCATTATAGCTTATCAGTAGCCAAATGAGCTACTACTAAGAAAACTAACTAATCCAGATATCTTAGTCAAGAAACATCAAGAGATTGAAAAGGTCAATTAATTCCCATTATGAAATTATATAGTACACTTTTCTGGTACTCACCTTAAATTTTAGCCTATCTAATAGTTTAATCTGTGCCATTCCACAAGTTCAAATATCCAATAAGTTAAATCTGAAGGAAATTGAGAAAGTGCATTGTTTACTTGAAGATCATCGAGATGTTTTCTCCACATCAAATGTTGACTATGGTCACATGAAAGACTTGACACATATTATCAATGTAGGAGACTCAACACTAATAAAACTGAAGCCATATGGGAATTTAAAGGTATATGAGCAATATATGAAGACTGAGTTCAAGTTTTATTGGATGCTGGCTTACTTTTGCCCTCCCAGAATCCATGGACATCCTCAATGCTACTCATAAAGAATAAAATTGGTGGTCACATAATTGTGATGGGTTACAGGAAGCTAAATGGCCTCACAATGAAGGACATATTTTTTCACAAGTTGATGAATCTCTGGCTTAATCTACAGCTTAAAGTACTTCTCCTTGACAAACCTTGCCAGTGGCTATTGGATGATGGATCTATCGCCAGATGGCAAAGCATAATGCACGTTTATATATGCATGGAAGGATTGTTTCAACATCAGCTCCCTTCAAGGATTATGCAATTTACACTTTTTATTTCAATGAGCAATGGATTATATCATGCAAGATCTCAAAATGTTTTGCATGATTATCTATTTAGTTGACATAGCACTTTTCCTGAAAACCTTTACGATCATCTGGACCACCTCAAGTAAGTTTTTAATGATTATTAGAGAGCTATATCAAACTAAAGGCTGTAAAGTGTACTTTTCTATAACAGAAATTGGATTTTTTAGGACAATTTATATTGTGGGAAGAATTTCAACCCTTATAATACTAGGTTGAAGCAATCTTAATGCCTGACCAAATACCCTCATAGATATACAGGTATTATTATTATTGAAGGATTATTATTATCAATTTGTCCTTAATTACGCTCAAAACGCCAAACCTTTGTCCATTTGCTTGACAAAGACACCTTTTGTGATAAGTAGAGAAAAGAACTAAATTCAAGACTATAAAGGATGTATTGAAAAACCATTTTATGGCATCCAGACTATGGGAAGCCATTCACTCTTTTTATAGACGCCAACAACTTAGCTGTAGGGGCTATCCTTTCCCAACTGAATGATGATGGCATTGGTCACCAGGAGTCTTAGTATACATTACACTTACAGAGGCTTAGCGAATTTACAGTGTCATAGAGAAATAGTGCCTAGCTGTTATCCTTGCAGTAAAACATTTATGGCACTCTTGTATGGTACAAACTTTACAGTTATTATAGTTCATGCTTCTCTAAAGTGGCCGCAATTTATGAATAATCTGAAAAGAAGACTAGTCATTGGGGCTCTCAAACTTTAAAACTATTTATAAGCATCGTCCATTGATCTGGGACAAAGCACATAAATGTTGATGGATGAACTGATCCCCTATTACATTTTGACAACAGAAAAGCTGAACGGTTACACAAGCTATTCATAGGCCAGATTTTGAAGGGATGAAGAACCAGTTCAAAAAGATATTAAAACGACAAGAAATAAATACTAAAGTTATCTATGGATTTTATATAAGGAAGTTGGAACCGACTGGTTACCTTACTTAAGACTTTTGGAATGGGTACCAGTGAATATGGAAGCCCACAATACCTTAAGATATGGAGGAGCCAGAAAAACTTATTAATTCTTCAAAGATCAATACTATAAGGAAGTAATACTGGACTCAGTAGTGGAAGCCTTAGATGATTGCATAACTTGTAAAAAACAAACGTCGCATAAGGCCAAGTACAGTATCAGCCAATGATCCCTCAGGAGCCATTTCAAAACATCAGTATAGATGTCATAGGACCACTTCCCAAATATACAAGAGGAAATCTGATATACACTTGTAAGGGTTGATCATTTCACAAAGTGGGTGAAGCTATTGCCATTCTTGTACAGACTGACAAGGCTGCCTTTAAATTTTGTATTAGTACATATCTACCAGCCACGTCTTCCCACAGGTACTTGTATGTGAAAATGGAAAAGCTTTACTTATTTCAAGAGTTTTGAGAATCTTAGCTACGAGGTTGGGAACTCAACAACTATTCTTAGTGCCCTAAAACCCATCAACTAATGATAATGTAGAAAGAGCAAATGGAACGTTATTTCAATATTATGATAGATGGCTACTACTTATCCATTGCATTGGGACCTATATCTCTCATGTGCTTTAATGGCATACAGGATAAGTTTTCATCATATTATCAAGATGTCACACTTCAAGCCCTTATACAGAAGAGAACCTAGCATCCTGGCTCTTTTAGCCAACAAGTTATCAGTGATATTACTAAAAAGCCTGAATAATTTATAAGAAGATTAGCCAAGAAGATTATAAACCATAAATCAAAAGCAATGACAATTCTAGCAAAAACAGTTAAAAGAGAAGGCCAAGCCACAAATGCATCCCACTAAACTTTACCCGCTTTTTAATATTAAAGATCTAGCCTTGTACTTCAGTAACCAAACATCGCCATGATGAGGAAAATTAGATTCCACTATAGGTGGACCATACGTTATAACCTACAAACGTGGAGATGAATACTCAAGCAGGTCTTTTGTAGCTGAAGTAACTATCAATGCATACATAGCCAATTCATGTTAATACTCATAAGCCAATATTCTTTGAGGTTGATGTTGGATATTGGTGTATTTGGCATGAGGTGAAGAATAACAGCTATTAAGTCCCATAAGTGCTTTAACACCTAGAAATAAAAAGGATTAAAGAAATCCCTTTGATTATCTATATGGAAAAATCAATAGTTGGCAAAGGTCAACTCAACGATAGGAATTTCTTATGAAATGAGTTAAGCCCAAATTACCCTAAGATTCGATACTGCATAATTAAAATACTGGATCATTAATGTTCTGGCGACTATTACACTTAATAGAACAAAAGGCAGTAAATTTATATGCACCTGCAAAAGGGTAAGAATCTGGGATCCTCTTAATTAATGAACCAAGTGATGCAAAGTATCATCCAATTTAGTACATTTAAAATACCTTTTCTCTATATCAAAAATATGCTACAGTGACATTGTACAATCTGTAGCACCGCCTGACCAAGAGCCTTACATCTGGATTCCTCCCTTCATAAATTTTATATAAAAATTTTCCTTATGGGATTACGTTGTTATATGTACCGTAAAACCCCTATTTTATACTAAAATAAAGTAATACTATTATATCTATATCTCTTTTTTGTACTTGACTTCGATAAGTCCCTATGCCAATCTTACCATAGGATAGATACTTTAGCTGATGTGATCTTGTCAAGATTCTGATATGACTGGATGATAAGGGTAAAATAATTATGGCAGATTGTCTAGAATTTGCCAACAATAATTATATAGTATGAGTAATTGAGCACCTTATGATGAGATATTGGGTCAAATGGATGATATTGAATTGCCTCCAAATTAGGCATGAGGTAATTTTGACACATGATGGATAACGAGATGTCTATGTATGATGAATATTGAGCAGATCGCCTCAAACTATGGTGATCATGAATTTAATTAATGGTGCATTCTTCCAGAACCAATAATAATATGGTGGAACAAACAGTCTAAGCATAAGCGTCAGTACTGACTGAGGTTACTGGGATATCAGCAAGATGAGGAGATTGATAAAGTGATATTTTTAGTAGTTAAGAGAGGAAGAGTGA